>JAUELE010222107.1:0-12797 GCA_031471655.1 Diodora aspera | reverse complement strand
TCGAGCTTCTCCGAGCCCTAGCTCATTATCGGTCCGTGCGAGAAGCGCCTACATTCGGCGGAGTCCATCACATTTATGAAACATTAACACGATATGCATTTAATTAATGCATTCCGAAAATTGTTTTAAATGTTTGTATAAGAATTTACTTTATTCTTGGCACAGCAAGTTATAAATTCCCAACTTGGAACTGAATCAAGAGAACGGACATGCATCATTAATCATATCCGCAATCAATTATATTTCAAGTTTCCTGTCCATTACAGGGATGCACACTGCTCATAATACTAATTTTGTTCTCTCTTCGAATCATCATAAGCCTTGATTTCCTCTGTAATTAGTATATATCATGTATATGGCAGTTGCTACACATACTCAAGCTAATTAACCTGATAACTATTTTACATTCCGATATTTTCCTCATCAACTATCTCGAGGCATTTATGTGGCTGTTAATTGTCTTGACATTTTGATAACAATTGAATGAAAACAGAACTGTACACGTCGGTCACGTTATGTGTTAAAATACAGGAAGTATAGCTTTGAACATTGTAGAAATGTGTGGAATGTCATCTGACCTACATTGACCGCTAGTCCGGCGCTAGTCCAGTGATTTCTATACCATTCCTGTTACATTACAAAGGAAAGTTTGATTGACAGATTGTTCACTTGTGAACGTTCCGGAATTTCGAGAAAATCCTGCTGTTCTCTAGATTGTCTCTCCATGTCTGATACATTTCTAGAAAGTGCTTTAGGTATAAAAGGGCTGGGAAGGCCAGAACTTAGTCAGTGGTTTCAAAAGAACAGTAGCTTCACGTGAACACGTGACAGGAAATGTAACCAGTGGGCGTGGTCATGAAGAACACCTGGTTTAGGTTCGGGGCTTATTGGACGGATGAACTGTACATGTGTCAAATAAACGCGGCAATATATACATAAATTATACATAAACATGTATTCAAGTGTCACAATAATTCATTGGGTTTACCAGTCATTTGCTAATAATTATGCGATTTCACTTTGATTAAGATTTAGAACCAAAGTATTAATCAAAATACTCAATTGAACAAATATCAATTACAATCTAGATGTGCTGAATGCACAAAATATACACAATTATGTAATAGCAATATGCAAATCAAATATGTACCCTGTTGGTGATACAGGTGTCAAGGTCCAAGTGTGATGTCGACGTCTACAGTATGTACAAGCATTGCAGAAATAGTAGATATACACATCTGTCACAGAAACAATGTCGTCAAATCATAACAAATGAATATGGCTACTTTGGTCACCCTTTTCAAGAAGTCTTTCGTGGTGCCATTGCTTACAAATGTGGAAGTTGAGCAATTCACTGCCCATATTGATGAATACATTGAAAGCACACCTGATGGTGGCTTTACCAACAACCATAATAATGTGTACACTTATATTGCACCTGATCAATGCGAAAGCATGCTCCAAACTCAAACCACACGGTGTTTACTATTGTACGGGTAGCGGCAGAGCTTTACATACTACTTTTGTTGATACTGAGTGAATGTGAGAGCTAGCAGAGTTGACTTTAACCAACGAACATTGGGTATATCTGTAACATTAAATTTACAACAGGACAGGGACAGTGGTGTCCTTGCTGCGCTTGCTGATAACAAGTTCTGTGTTTCTCAGATATATTATTCATTCTTAAAACTGCATATGTTCTTATTCGACCAGCTTGCTTCACAAAGGGACATAACGACGAAATAGTATGTCGTGTTCAAAACATGACACGTTTTAAATAGTTAATGCGTGGATCTGAACGAAGAAACCGCCTCGTCCTTCAGGCCGATAAGATTTCAAACGTAGGTCTAAATGCTATGATCTATAGACTGATTACAATATTAATTGACTTTTTGTTTTTCTTTAGATTTTGACTTGTTACGAGTCCTCTGGTGAAGAGGTAATATATGCATACATACCATGTCTGAGACTTGTCCCAAGGGTTATACAATGCAATATAGGCTTCCACATCAATAAACATTTGGGCTTAGTGTCAACATAACTCACATCTCGCGGTCGTAAACAGGTTTGGTCCAATGGAGTGACTAATGATAATAATGAAATAGTCTTCTTGTAAACAAACATTCTGAGCAACTTTCAGACACTTACAAATAATACATTTTGTGCATATGCATCCTGTATATAAAATTGATACAATGATTCCAACTGCATTTGTTTTCTTTGATGATTAATCTAACGGTTCAGTTGCATATATCACTGGAGGATACCATTCAGGTACAGCATTCATTCAACAAAATTATAGATGACAAATTACAAGTTAAACAAATTCATAGTAGTCCGTATTACAAGATACAATGCATATTACATTAGCAAGTAAATAGAAAAAGAATAACATGTAAAGAACAAGTAGATAAACATATATAATAACGTTGTGTTCATTGAAGGATTATGGTATGCTGGTAAATGATTAATAGTTTTGTATAATTGTAAGCAACACCATGAATGAGTCTGTGAAAGTGAGTCAAGCAATGGAATTGTTAAATAACGTTCTTGTGTCAACATTGACAGACATCAGTAATTAACTTGTCTGAGAAATAACTGTCTCCTGAGTCATTATACGTAATGATAGCCGTAACATCGATGGCCTAAGTGTCAGTTAAGGTTTCGTCACGAATGTATTAAACGTGCTTCCAGTGCACAAGTCCTGGTCGGTGGTTACTGTTTAGGGTAAACAGGGTTTACTGCATTGTCATTGGATAAATGTGTTACATATTGAAGCTCGGGCGCGGGATGGCGCAGTGGTTAGCTGGTTGGCCCGTGTTGGCAATGATGGTTCGAGTCCCCCCGGGGTACTCCTTTTACAACCCGGAGACTGGAGTCTCAGACCGACGTGGCGTTGGTGGCACCGTGGTGATGTGGCTAAAGGATTGCCGAAATTCACGTAAAATCTAAAATCACTAACTCATTCACTTACTGAAGTTGGTTACCGAAGCAGAGCAGGTAGTTGTTACTATTATGAAAGAAGATCACAATGATTAGCGTACCGGTCCCACGTTTCTTTAACCAGGATTGTATATTGTGATCCAGTTTGGGACAATTCTCTTTACATCGTGTAGCACGGCTAGAACAATGATAAATTCGAAATCATGCACTCACATTAAAGTTGTGATTTTTCACTTTGCAGACAAAAGTTCATTTTAACACATTTTCAACACAAAGTCTCCCTATCTGTGTTGCAAAAATGTAACTGAAATTCGATTCAAAACACAAGTGGCAGCACAGAAAAAGTCTACTACTATATTTCAGGGCAGCAGGGTAACTCAGTCAGTAGAGTATTTGCTGAAGGATCCATATATGGTCAGTTCGAATCCAACCTGTGCCTGATCGTAACATGGTGTGTAAAGAATCGAACCCAGTGTAAACTCCCAAATTTAACCCACTCAGAACTATATCCGGGTAGATTCTAGAAGCTTCCAGGATCTACAGAATCACCAAAGCACACCAACCGTAAGGAACACTTGCAGTACATGTATAGCTGGGATAAACGTGTCCTTGGCCAACATTTTCTTGTCTACATACATGTATATAATTCAATGAAATTAAGTATTCCTCATAATTTACAAATAACAAAATCTCAAGCTCAATTCTGGAATACATTCTACCTCATATACATGTAGATATAATTTAGTGATTCATTTTCATTTTTATTGGTAACATTTTAGGTGAAGTCTTCATAATTTATCATATTGGTCTTCTTGCGTCAAAACACCATGGGCTTCCTATGTTACCATAAATAACGAAAATGTCAATCTACAAAAAGTAAAATATTTTTTCATTTTCTATACTGCCTGGCAAAGAAGCGATACCAAATGATTTCAGTTATTTTCCTTTACGTCTTTCTGTCATAGCTGGTCAAAAGGATGCTAGGATTTCAATGAGTGTAACTTGATTGCCATCATATCGTTGATAAAACTTCCTAATCTTGAAGGGATATCTCTTGCAAATCCAACGCAATTGTGTATTTATTCAGTAGTCTCTCAAAATCTTGGTATCGTTTCTTTTGCCCGGCAGTGTAGGTTTCATATTCGTTATTGATACTTTTAAAAAAACCACTTTAATTCACAATAAATGTAGTTCACATATGAAAAAGAAAATAGACGAATGTAGAATATTTGTATAAACGGGAGGAGGTTGATTCTGGGAGCATCCAAAATCTACCCGGATGAAGCTTTATAGGGGTGTATAGTTTCAGACTTTACAGCGGGTCTGATAGTACTGGACAGTGTCCCCCTGGTTTGTGGACTGGGAGGAGGAATCTCCGGCCTAAAACCTCCCCTGATTGTAAGTTTGGATTGTATTTTTGTATGGCTAAGTGAGGTTTTAATGTTTATATTCTTGGGGACAACCGGTCGTGGTAGGTATTGAAGCGAAAGGTGTTTGGTATTTGTCACGAATCGAGACATAAAGGCAGCTGACTGCGAACAAAATACGGATGATAAATACATTGTTTAAATTGCATTGAGGTTATCCAGTGATAAATATTGAAACATCAAATCCTTGGTTGATATGAAAAACAGGAATGGCTTTACTACGTACGTGGATTATGAATTTAGGTGGGGAAATATTATTTTGTGCACAAACAATCAATCCATATTAGCATGTGGAAAAAGAAAGTTAAAATTCACACCCTTGGTATTAGTCTAGGAATTAAACTAAAGTCTAAGACAAATGCCACCTAGACTGGAAGCATTACGTCAACATTTAACTCATAATATATGTTCCTTGACAATTATAAAAGCACACAATATGGCAACATGAAATATATTTTTATACGCAATATCATTTGAGCCAATCCCCGGACGATTCTGTTCCTTGTATGATATATATTTACACTCAGTTTTACATAATACTAACATGGATAAACGTGTGTGAAAGATCTTCAAATGTACGCAAAGCAAAAATATATTTTGAAATTGACATCCATAATTAAGTGTTCCGTCCTGTTATCATAAACTGATAATGTTTTATCAGTATTCATATCTTTCGTTTGCTGACAGTAATTATTTAAGTGCTCGGTATCATATTTTTTGTGTTTGTTATTATTATTTTTGCGGATGTAATTTGAGTTTTCGTTTTTATAAGGTCAAATATTTAGGTTTTAACCAGAAAATAATTGCGAATCATGAAAAATTATACGCGTCAGCCTAAAATGATCGTTTTGGCATTTGAATGAAGTGAATGTTCGAAATTAAACGCGCATCCTCTTTCAAGTGATCCCGATTTCTGACGGAGTTAAAAAAAAACAAATAAATGATCTCTTCCTTGGATGTCCTTGCAGTGAAAGCCTGTAATAATAATATGATACTAATATATTAATCATGAAGAAATGAAACGCTCTACTTTAATGTCTCATATGTCTGAGAGAAACAAACTTGTTTGATAAGGAATTGGACACTGATTCGTCCTTTAGCTCGGGGCTTTATGCAATGCTCTCTGAAAACAACATTGTTTTGGGTAACTATGCGCATATGATACAAATGATACAAGGAATAAAAGTTGCAATAAATAGGTTACATTAAGAACACGTATAATCTTTTACTTCCATTTTGGCAGTTGCTTCAGTTTTGCTTCATGCCTTGTTGGAAAGATACGATTCGTACCCAGTGTTTCTTGTACAGAAACTAGACAGGTGTTCTCTAGAGATGTCTGGCTTGGAGGTATTTCCCTTTATAATGTGTGACTTGTAGTCAAGCATCTGCGTGAGTTAAGATGCGCTTTTGGGGATAACTGTGTAACTAGACCCGTTACACATAAAGAGGCAACTAGCGATGCGGTTTTCTGCAGCTTTATTAACAAGCAGGACCACAGCCGTTGGCTCGAGCTCACGTTCAGATGATACATGAAAGTAAGTATTTATACCTTGACAATTATATTCCAAGTTTACAACAAGTACAGTTCGCGTGAGGAATTGCACATCTAAGTATTTATAACAAACGCATTAATCCCACAGAAACTGCACACACAGCAATTAAACAATTTACAAATAAATCAGTTTCAAACACATAAACCTACAGTTGTTAACTAGTGCAGTGACTGTCACATTAGGGTCATTATAATGTTACATTTACGAACTTTAGTACACAGTGCAATTATATCTTACGACATAACGTTGTCCTAACTCTCTTCGTTTGGAAGCAGGCATGGTAGTTATCTCAAGACAACCATAAAACAAAGATATGACCATTGTTGAAGCATTATGTTTCAACCAGCTGTTGATTCACTCCATTCACCTTGGATACGTGGTCAAATTCAATAATTCAATAAAACACCCACATTGAGAACGATATATACACTTTACAAGATGTATATATCACGACAGATTCACTCAACGTACATCGCTTTTGTTACTGTTGCATCTCGTGAAAAGCACCGATCTCCTTTTAAGACCCCCGGGTTTAAAACGGCGAAATGAATACACTCCGAACTTTCCGATAGTGAGTGAGTGAAATGATGTTTAACGTGGCTGTGGGTAATATCTTAGCCATAGCGTAACGATAACCTAATATGTATATCAAATTAGCGTTAGGACAGTTAACGTGTTAGTATATATGCAGACAAAGAATAAAGACCAATTCCAAAAACTAATAGTCAAACACAAATCTGAGTTGATATATCACAGATTGTTTAAACATCCGATAGAATTTTGAAAACTTTCCTAAACATTGGAAAACGTGGCACTTTCAGATAAATGCGTTCGGCTCATACTCGGAAAACATTCGAAAAACGACGGAACATTCTTTAAAAAATGATGGGGGAAAGGTTCGGAATGAGTGAAAAAAATGTCTGTATCGGCCGTGACAAAGGAATACGGCGTTATTTAATTGGGCATACATTTTGACAATGTATGATTTACAGTTTGTCATTAACTCCACACAGATAGCACCGATCTGTAGCTATTTCGCGTTCGGGATCACGTATCTAACTTGATTGAAACACGAGTACGTTTCTCGTTAAACTATATATATCAAGAAGACGTTTTGAACAAATCAATGCATTCAAAAGAAAATAATTGTACCTGCATTAAGATGAAGTTAAAATGAAAGCGGGATACGCTTCCAAATTCCAACGTTTTTGTCATATATATACTATATATATATATATATATATATATATATATATAGATCATATATGTGAGTCAATGTATGTACATATTATATAAATGTTTGTTTCACGAGTGACTGTCAAACCACTCCTGGTGAGTCTGTAAAAGACGAAATACGCGTTTCGAGTGAAGTAAAATGATTTTGCGAGGATCTGCACTCTGAAGGGTTATTCTTTTCTATATATCTCGCCCTACGTTTGAACCAACGTTTTATCATATTTATATCTATTTCATATATATATATAGTGTATCTCATCACATCGAAACTGTGAAACATGAAGCTGAACAATTACTTTGTATGTATCAGTGAAGTCAATTTCTCGAAG
This sequence comes from Diodora aspera, assembly GCA_031471655.1. NCBI lineage: Eukaryota > Metazoa > Mollusca > Gastropoda > Lepetellida > Fissurellidae > Diodora > Diodora aspera. The sequence goes on along the minus strand of JAUELE010222107.1, from coordinate 5,309 downwards.
AGAGATTAATCTTACCTATTATTGATATTAAACACAGCTTCAAGAAGCTACTTTTATTATATGATTTCAAAAACAAGATCATATTATATTCACTCAAAAATATTTTCGATTCTGAAATTAAAGTTTTTAAAAGCGCTACTCTGTCATACTGATGATGTCACACAATGTATGTTCTAGTCTCGCAGCCACCCACATACGCCTTGCAATATTGTACACACACAGTTTTTTAATGGATTTTAAATGTTTGACAGGTACTTAAGCCTAAACCTACATTATAACGAGGGATTTCAGTCACCATTGTGCTACTGAACGTGTTCTGTGTTAGATACGTTCAGGGTTCATTGCTGAAGAGAATATATGTCTTCTACAGGCATGCATATAACAAGAAGCAAATGTATACATACTTCTCCATCCTCTAACACGCAATGATCATGTTTAATGTATAACTAGATAATTGACACAACTGTTTCTTATGGATTAATACTTTTGCTAAATTGCCGCAACATTAAGGTGTACATCCTTACACCTTCATTGTGCTCAATCCAGCATTGGCAATCAAAGTAAATGTAATAGACTGGTGACAGTACAACATGCATATGATTACCTTAAAAACTGCAACCTGAAAATTTGCGGGAAAACTCTTGTATTCTCACCTCTGGGTCACCAATAAAAGTGTTGGTATTTTCATCAACTATCAAATAAATATTACCCAAATAGGCAATAGCATGATTAACCAAACAAGGTGAAGAAAAAATAGGACACTCAGAGTTACACGAAGGATTGCTTCACGTACTTCATCAAGGCTGCCAGTTCTTCAACAAGACGTCACGGGGGACTCATTCAAATATAATTGGATACTAACCTGACACCTACGTTTCAGGTACAAAGTGTATTTTTGATGAGAAGAGGGTCGCGAGCCATGAATAGAAGATATAACAACGATGAACTTGGCTGAACCTGACACAAATACTACTGAACTGCATGATGAGTAGACTAATCATTGTCCACTGGGATCCCTGCGCATTTATGTTACTTTTCCCGGTGGCATATGACAATATAATCTCCTTCAAAGTTGTTTAAAATTATTTTAAGTTAATGCAGTGGTTATTTCTGTTCTGGAGCTTACATTTAGGTTTGCTCATCAGGTTGTGAAACTATTACTTGCCCTTCTGTTCTGATGCAGACATATGTACTAATAATTAGGAGATAACGCTGCTCATTTGTTTACATTTGAGGTATGTTAACTGTAGATTAATAACCTGTTATTTTGATTCGAAACCGAGCGCTTGGGCGCGACTACCTACAGTGCTACTACCTATGAAATGGGGATTAACATTGATTTTGGAGAACCCTGAGCATAGATAGCATTGCTAGGAAGATACATAACCCGACTTATTCCGGTCACGGGCGTACCGCAAATGCTAAATAACTTGAACCAGAACATTGCTGGCGGCTTGTCGTAACGTGGAACTTGGCAAATCCGAATGTTGCTTTCACACATCCAAACTACTAGCAAAGCTCAAGCCAGGATCCAAATGAACTAGAAAGTTCATACAGAGACTCCTGAACTGTCTCTAAAGTCTCTGTCACTAAAGCTCTAACACATTATATTATATGGCGGAGGTTAGTCCCAAAACAAGAGCCATAACCTGAAAGTCCAACATTCACGAACTTAGCTACGGTATTGCGCGAATTTTTCAACTTCTGAAAATCTTGCTCCACCGTAGCCATTTGCGGTCAAACATTCAAGGTCATTCGAAATGTACCTTTGGCACCATGTTCTTAAGATTCCATTACAGTGTTATACAGTAGTGGTACGACAGTTCCACGTTAGTGTTAGGAATCATCAAGACATGCTCTCGGATCACAACGGTAGAGTTACGATATCGCCAAGATTTGTCACGGTGTGTTACGAATTCCTACGAATTGTCAGGAGTGTAGTGCAACGTTAGAATGGCTTCAGTACGATTTAAGAAGATGCCCGTACGATGTCATTGAGACAACTTGTGTGTTGTCATTCGTGTTGGCGTTGCGGCAGTTCGGCCACATTCGTACTGACGTCGTATTAGCACTTTGACGAAGCTTATGCCGTAAGTCTTGTGGCCAGTATAAAACAGTACAAGTGAACAAAGACACCATTGCGACATACCACGACAAACTATACAACGTTCATGGAGAATTTGTTAGGTGGGAGTCAAACCGATGCAATGAATAAAATCTGTTCTGGTGAGTTGTTGTACAAGGTACATAATGGGTCAGAGAAAACTTGAGAGTGACGTGAAATATTATGAAGAAGTGAGTTTATGTTGTATCAAGCCGTTGTTTGAGTCGTCGCCTTTCATAGGTGGTTCTTCTTTGATAATCTTAGGTCATATGAACGGCAAAATTTGTAGTGGTGGCATTGGGTTCTTGGCTGGGGTTTCGGGCAATGTAGAATGTGGCGGCTTGTTTTGATTTGAATTGAAATGTACAAGGAAACAGTGGATAATATACATTGTAAATATCCTAATTCGTGGTCAAATTCAAGTTTTTCGTTTAAAAAACCATTGGAAGCGATTAATATACATAAAACTGTGTACATGTTACGGTTAATGCGCCAAAAAACGTTTTTCATTATTCATATTTTTCTTAAACACCCCCAGGTAAAAACTTACATTCGCAAGCTTTCTTAGCAATCTTGTTACATTATTACGTTCAACTATATCGGTTATTATTCCCCAGTACGAAGTGGTTTGGGGATATAGGAATGTAGGTGGCGTCCTGTCCGTCCCTCCTTCCATCTGTCCGTCTGTCCGGATTCATATAACTGCGTGTGTGCATCAAGTTAGTAGTCCGGTTGTTGCATTTATTATTTCGTATTTTCTAAAATGTGTATGTTTCTACGTTTTCAGGATAATAAATTCCATTCGGTCTTATCATGGTGAGGCGCATTTCTGAACGATAACTCCTGAAACGTTCCACATTTCCCCACAGGACTGTGTTCCTACATCAGGCTAGTGGCCAAGTTTTGCCATTCACGACGAAGTATTTTCTGAAGTTTTAAATGTTCAGTTGCTTGGGCAACAATTTGGACCTATTTCGTCATAGTTTTTGCTTTGTTTTTGGACAATTACTGTAAAACCATTCACGATTGTTTATTGGAGTTTCTGTTTATTTATATTTTTCGGATATTTTGAAAATAACTTTGACTTTGTTTCAATTGGTTAAAGTTCGTTTTCAAACTATAATTTCTGAAACATTCACCTTTTTCTCAAAAACCTTTGTGTATGCTGGAGCTTGTGATTTAGTTGTGGCTTTATCTGTTTAGGATTATTTTAAAGTTTAAAGTGTTCAGCTTATCGGGTCACAAGTTTAACCTTGACTATTTTCTGTATATTCTGTGTATGGATTGTTTGCAATTGTTTCTTGGTCATGTCTCTTGATCTATTCTTGACTTTTTAATGAAAGTTTGCATGTGTAATTATGAATTTGTACTGGAGTAAATGTTATTTCCGGAGCAAGCTGTCTTGGCATTGAATATTGATGTTTTCAAATGTTTCATCCTGTTTTCTATTGGATTTGTACTTTTATAATAAATAATCATTCTACCATGACATTTAAGTTTGCTCGTTTCTCATTGGTCAAAACTTATTGTCCAATCTACGATACACCGCAGCTGATTTTAGCACATAAATACAATGTAGCTGCTCGTGACCCGTGGAACGTCAAATTTATAAACAAAGCAAAGATTGTAAACAAAATGGCGTCCAAAACAAAACATTTTGGATTGTATGACAAATAACTGACAGTGGCTTCAGGAAAACGAAGCGGATAACTTATACATATCCGCGTTCTACTTACCTTTTCAGGAACGGATCTCCGATTTATTAATACAAACTATGCATTACAAAATATTCACAATTTTTATGATGAGGCGATCACTGCACGACAGTCAACACGGTCTTGAACGAGATGGGAAAACACAAACATTTCGATCTACTTCCTGTTGGAGAGGACAGATCGTCTTGTTCAGTCCAAGTTACAACAAAGCATCCGTATTTTGGCATTTTCAATTTTATTTTACAGTAACATAGTCCCTGATATAAGTTCCAATCGAGTACCAGCACTGCAAACTATACTGACGTCCAAAAAAAAGTATACCAAATTATTTCAATTATTTTCCCCTGCGTCTTTATGCCATAGTTGATCAAAAGAATGTTTGGATTTCGGTGAGTGTAATTTGATTGACATCATCTCACTGATAAACCTTCAAAGTCTTGAATGTATTCAGTAGTCTCTCAAAATATTGGTATGCTTTCTTTTAGACGTCAGTATATCTACTTTACAACACGATGCGTCACCGTGCTCTCCGCTGCAAGCCGGCATTCAAGGACATTTCCAAATCAAAGGGGAGCTCATTCCAGCCTAGCTTGTATTTGGTGTACAACCAGGTGAATGCTCACATTGTTTATTTACCTTTTGTCGCATAAAATGAATTCTCCCATGATCAGCTGGTGTGTGAGCAATTTGATTGGTTAATAAAAGGCATCAAATCAGCATAAAACCCTCATCTGGGAGCGAACCGAATCACGTGAGGTGCGCGCATGAATACGCTGTTTTTGACAGGAATGTAAACAAAATCGCGTCCAAAACACAGCATTTATGATTTTGTAAAATTTAAATGATGCCATCCTCGGATAAATAATACGGTTAAGGACCATACGTCCGCACTGTTCTTACTTCTTTCAGCAACATTTCTTAATACCCAAATTTAACGCATTACAAAATAGTCATCGATGTTTAAGCTGAGGCGATCACTGCACCCTGCACACTGCAAAACGCAGTCTTCAATGACTTCATTCAACGAGAGGGAATATATTACTAACTTGCATTTGGAGAGGATAGATGTCCACCTTCTTCAGTCGCAATAACAACAAACTATTAAGCAGTTTCAACTGTTGTACAATTGTACAATTCAAATTAGAATGTCTTGTTGTTTTCCCATAGTATATAGAACCAGGTGCAGAAACAATAGAAAACCCATATCTTTTACTCGTAAGTTAAGTACTCTGATATGTTTGATTCAAAGTCAATCTCCCCTTGCTGAAGATTCCATTCTAAGAAGTTGCACAACAACTGAGAACTTCCGCATATCGAAAGTGTCCGATGTAAATCATTGAATAAAAAGCAAGGTAGAATAAAGGTGCTTTTTTTCAATTTGAGCTATGTTAACATAAACTCCTGGCGCCACCCGTATATTCAAATGGCACCGTGTCATCTTTGACTCTCGTTTTTCTTCTTTTCTGTGATTCTATTATAATTATGGGAAA
>JAUELE010222096.1:0-12797 GCA_031471655.1 Diodora aspera | reverse complement strand
AAGGTTATGGCCTTGAGGGGACGTCGGGCGCGGAATCAAACTGCACGGAGACGACGGAGGACAAGCTGGGGTTGGACATGCGTTCCCGTGGCTCAACCAAGGTCTGGCGCACTGGACAGTCGATTACGACGTGATGACGTCACACTGTAGCGGTCTACACGTGCTGTAGTGTATGCCTATGATAACAATGCTTATGATTCAGCATGTCAATAATGTTTTCATTTCTTTACAACGCTAAACATTTCAGCTAAACTGTTGTTACTGAGTAATATTTGCGGGTTATTTGTCGATCAATAAGATTTGAAGATGCTTTTGTTGCGCTCACTTCGACTGACCAAAGCTTGACGACTTTACTACTTATGAACGATAATCATTATGTTTGTGTATAATGTCCATGTACTGGTCAATTTGTATTTCAGGATTCGAGACGTGAAGACGTACAACGACTCTACACGAAGATAAGACGGATTAATGAAACGGACCCTGGAGTTACATCGAGCACTTTTGACCATCATGTCCAACGAGTAAAAGAAGGAAAACATGCCTTTGTCATCTACGGATCTAACGTGGAGGCCCTGATAAAGAACAGTTGCAACCTATCCAGTCTTGTTTTCGAAGATATGCCACAGGATATGACGTCATTTGCTGTACAAAAGAAGTCGCCATTTAAGAAAGATATCGATGAAATGTATGTTTACTTTTGTTGGCTTCATGCTATTTGAATTCATTATTAATATTATCTGTTTCCTGTTCGAAAATCATTTAGCACTTTTGAAATCTTTATGACTTTGGTATTTTCAACAATCATCGCTTCTAATTCAGGCCAAAGTGTTCTATTACTTCTTTTATTGCTGAAAAACTTAACATCGTCACTGCATATGCTCCGGAAACATACACATCTCAAAAGAGGTCAACACGTTGACCTATGACTTTGGACGGTCACAGTGTTTAAGTATAGCCATCTGCACATGTGTACACAAACAATGGCTCTGAGATGAGTAAAATCTCCAAGACGGCACCATAGTTTCACCGATACTGACACAATGGGGAAACGGCAGTAATGAAATATACACCCATAAGAGTATAGATCGCAAACATTCGTGTACTTTTCAATGGACACACCCATAGTTGATTTTCCCAACAGTCCCTGTCAATCATACATATAGTGTTTATGTTTAAGGCCCGTTTCAAACGTTGCTCCATTTCAGTGCCGAATCAAAATCTGATTTAAGCACACGATAAGACCGACGTATGAATGAAATTAAATTCGGCAACCCGTCGCTCTAACAATTTGAGTCGACCCAAGTTTTAATTCGAGTCGCGCTACCGCTCTATGCGGCAGAAGAGCGATGCTGTTTCATGCGTCGCTCTTTTGCCGTGTCGAATTCAATCCCCAAATGTATGCTAATGTATGGACCTGTAAATAAATTATGCAAATTACTTCTACAGACCGGTTTCAGTGCATTTTCGCTACGCTGCGCTCCACAAAAGCTGCAAGCGCATTCGTCATCAACTACTCCTGTTTACTCTTCCTGTCAGACGCAGTGGATCCTAAGAAGGGAATCGACAATATTTTAGTTGAAATGTAGGTTTCCGTCAACCTGTAGCGTAGCTGTAGCCTACTTCAATCCTGCCGATGATCTAGCGAGAAGCGGGGTTTTGTTTTTACCGCCGTTTCACGAGTGCGGCATACATCTACAGTATGCGTCTGCACTTACAGGTTGACTGAGGTGCTCAATGTTAATCAAGCGAGAAACGCATTAATATGCTGGCTTTTGTTTTTGCAGCCCATCAGCGAGGGGCGCCAATATACCTTTTGATAGACCGACTTTATTTATCAAACCTTGTAAGTTTTTAACCAGTGAAAATCTAGCTTGGTAAAACCTTGTCGAAGTAGGCCTATGTAAAATTGATCACCTCTGGGTGGTAAAATCAGTCGTTCACCAAGAGTGTGTCTTCTGCAGGCTGATTTTCTTTTCAGAAGTTAAATCAATAACACCTGCATCACGTGACAGCTACAACTGTCTCGCCTCACTTGCATGGCTATATTTTTGCAATACGGGTTGATTACTGATTCGTGTAATTGAAGGACAAACCTAATTTTGCAGCCGATTTATATTTCTAAATATCTCATTCAATGCAAATGATCGTTGTTTCGTGAAAACTCACGATTTTCGTGTGTATTCGTTATATTTACTCGTTTTGTTTTGATTTACTTAGACCACAATCACGCTAAAACCTTGCCGTTGTGAACAAAGTGTCTGCCTCGTGCCGCTTCGATGCTTTTACACCTATTTTGTTACCTCAAACCCTCTGATAAACCTTTATTGCCCCTTGCCCCAATGATTTGCATGAGTGATTTCTTTTATTTTACATTACACACCTCCCCTACACGCATCTAGGTAACCCAACATGCATAGCAAAATAATTAATCAAGCCACTAGATAAAATAAAAGTATTGATTCAATGGTGCATAACATTTCTGAGATTTGATGAGACAGGCAACTCAGTTTACAGATATACTTGATAAAATAATTGATCATTGATCAAATAAAATTTTCAAAAGTTTTGTTTTTCATTTTATATTTTGTTTGTCTCTCTGAAGAAAAGCTATGCTTGAAACGTAACATAAGCTCTATTATTAAAATTCCTTTCGGCATGAGAATTAACTGCAAGCACCCACTTTCTGCCTACCAATTTTAAACAACCTCAGAACCTGTTTGTGACATAAGCACCAATTTAGATAATATATTAATTGTAAAATTTTGGTTGGTTTTATTGGGTGGGTGGTGCATGCAGCCAATAGGAGGGAATTTTGCTGTCTTGGTCTCATTTTGTGTGTTGCAATAAGGGTATATTTTCCTTGATGTCCCCATTTATCACACTGACCTACAAATTAGTATAGCTATGGGTAATAGTATTGAGCCAACTGTCTATCAAAATAATGGAGTCAAGTCCATCTACAGTCACAACAGTAATGGTTGTGAAACAGTACAGTACAGTAATGACTGTGAAATTACAAGAATGATGTAAAAATAATTTTCTATCCCTCAATGCTGTAAAAACAAAAGAAATGATATTTGACTTTCGGAAAAATATTACTTCCCCTGAGCCACTTGCTATTAATAATGATGAAATTGAAATTGTACAGTGAATATAAATATGTAGGAACCATTAATGATGCAAAATTAGCTGAACACCTACATGTAATGTAGACCATATCTACAAACAAGGCCAGCAGCGTATATATTTTTTACGTTGTCTGAGATCTTTTAATATTGATTTCACTCTGTTATTGTTGTTTTATAAGACTTTTGTACAAAGCATCTTGACCTTTAACTTTCTGAGCTGGTACAGCAACTTATCTGTAAACAATAAAACAAAATTCTCAAAATTGCTAATATATCAGACAAAAATCATAGGTGTTCCGACTAATGACCTGACTTTAAATTAAGACCGCCAGCTGAAAAAAAGACAGCTAAAATTATGAATGATGGCAGCCATCCTCTGTATCAGTATTTACCTTCTGGGCGCCGTCTGCTTTTGCCCAATTTTAGAACTAACAGGACCCGTAATTCTTTTATCTCGGTTAGCTAACGCCATTTAAACTTTGGTTAAATTGTTACTTGGATATTTTATGCTCATAGTGCTGTTATCTTTCTTAATCAAATGATTTAATCTTAACTCATAAATACTTTGCAATATCAATGATTTTATATATGGTATTCTTACTCGAATGTAAGGTCTTTTAATATATGTATAACTTTATATCTGTGTTTGTGAGTGTGCTCCTCATGTATGCAACACATTTCCCATTTGGGACAATAACGCGTTATTCTTGTATTATTATTATATACTAGCTGTGAGGGCACATGTTGTCAAGTAACTGTCGAAGTACTGTATTAGCGTCTTGTTTGGAATTGGCGCCATTTTCAACTAGTCAAATCGATTCAGTGTGTTAATCTAACAGATAGAACAACACTTGGAGCGACGTATGAATCAGACGCCGCTCTGAAAACGACACTTGGAGCGACGTATGAATTAGATGCCACTCTGTGCAATTTGAGTCGACCTCAAATAGAATTGTATTCGGCACATGAGACGAGTTGCGTATGAAACTAGCCTTAGCTACTCGCAACGTAGGATAAAATGTTTAACTCGGTCATTAATACGGATAGTATGAACTGCAAATTACCCTATCCAAGTTTACAAGATGCAAATGAATGGCAGTGTTGGTGTGTGTTCCGAATGCATTCGCGAGGAGTTTCGAATGCATGCACGAGTTATTCGGTAAGGAACCGGGGCGACCACATGTAAACTATCATGGCGGCCCGCAATAAAGCATCTGATTCATGTGGTGCCTGATTCATTCCCCAGTATTTGAAACGATCTGTCATGACTGAACTCCGAATCACTCGTGTGTAGAATACTCTTAGCTTTTCCATCCAAATCCATGGCGTTTTCCTTTCAGTGTATGGTATCTGTGGTTCTATAGTGTACCTCACAACCTGCAGTGCATCATCAGACATCGCTGATCGAAGTGACACAATTTCGAGTAGGGGTTTCTTGTAATGTTCATTATTTTTATGTGTTTGGGTCCTTATCAAGATATCTGTAATCTGCCTGTATGCAATACTCGTTGAATCGTACTTCAAAGTTCTTCTAATTTTCTTCGACGTTGCCCGACAGTTTGAGCTCCGGTCGTTTGGGAACAGACGACAATAACTCAAATCTCGTAGTCTTGTAGACGGTTTTGAATACAAATCCGGAAACACTTCGTGCTATTTGATTCTCAAAGTCAGTGCTAGTTAATCAGTTTACCCCCGACACCATGTCTGTCTCCCTTTGGCGACCACAATCAACACACATCCGAACGGTGGAATTAGATGCTTTAGTGGGCCGCCATGGTCGCCCGCTTAATCATGTTGAAATGGCCAATGTTCTTTATGTTGTACCATATACGTGAATATCTGGTCATGTGTTTTTCAGAATGCGAAGTCTGAAATCGGCAGGAATACTCAATAAGATGTGGGAGAATTGGAACAACCAAACAACAACCAGAGTCTGCAAACCAGGGGCGAGCAGTGTCACTATTACAGAGCTGATTGGTGGAGTGATTGTGATGGGTGCCGGGGTCGGACTAGCTTTCATATCGCTTTTCGTGGAATGGTTGGTCGCTCGGGCTCGATGGTAATAAGAAACGGATCTAAGTGGTCGGTGGAAGAAGGGAAAGGAGGTGTATCAAACTGTTGTACTCGTGACTGACAATGTGTAATTTTTGTATTTATGTCGTAAATGTTTTGATCCTGTAAGTTTGTAATCGCTAGAAATTATGTTTAAATCATACAGGTATGTATACCAAATTACTGAAACTCAAATTGGCAGATAATAAATTTTGAATAAAATCCTTACATAACGTCTTACACATCAGCATAATGAAGGAAAATGCTTCATTGATTAGGAACTTGATTTGAAGACATCGAACATGAACAAAAACTTTAAGAGTATCCCGGGTCACGCGGTGCAAAGCACATGTATGTTTATCATTTTTTAAACTGCATTTACAGTATCGATATATGAATGTCATCAGCAAATCTCAAACCAATCGCAAAGAAAAACATGTTTAGACAAACAATGTTTAGAAAAAGTGCATAGTATATACACCTGGCGCTTGTTCCACGACGCAACCGTAGGATGATCGCCCTTAAGATCAAGATTTCACCATATCCTTTCAACGTTCAAACGTTCAAAGGACTTACAATTAACTTAGCGCTAAGACCTATTTGTGGAAATAGGTCATGATCATCTTGCATCGTTGAAGTGAGATGTCAGGATCTTGAATCAGTTGCAAAGTGTATCCTGCACTCAGATGCACAGTGTACATAAGCGTCCCCATAGATGGCGTGCATTCTGAGAGTATTTACATAGGACATCTCGAATTATATTTGAACATTAGCAACCATATGTTGGCGAACTAAATTCACACTGGGTAATAAAGAACCCGTGTAGATAAGTATTTGAAAAGCTTAAATACATAATTGCTTCGCTGTACATATGGCAGTTGCTAATTTGCCTCAGTAGTAGTCTAAAAGAGGCTACAAAGTTAATACGGTCCATGGTCACCGCAAAATACATGTACGCCTCGGTTTTCGGTATTTGACTACCCAGTACACCGACTGCACAAATGTCCGTCACAAAAATCTTTGGACAGCTTTCTTTAAACAGTGAGTGAGTGATTGTGAATTTAACGTCGCTGTCAGCAATCTTTTCGCCATATCACAACAGTGTCACATCAGTGTCAGATTTGACAGAAAGTTGACTCCGCGTGATCCAAACATTCGACCACAAAGTGGGTTTGCCTAACGAGAATTTAAAGTGCATATAGTTTGACCCGAGTCGAAATGCTGTGTATAATACATAGCAAAGGGGAACACACTCCCTGAGCTGCCGAACACCTGCCGTCGGACAAAACCGATAAGTGAGTCATACATTAATATATTTCTAAATTGTATTATCCACTGCTTCCATGGGCATTCTCCTCAAGAAAGGAAAACCCCTTAACATTATATATTCATCCAAACCCCAGTTACAGCCCAAAACGCATCGCGAATTGAACCTCCCAACTCGCAAGAAAAGTTGATATGACTTAAGAAAATGATAGAGACCACAGTCTGTGAAATGCGGTAACTTATAAACAAGGACTTGTCTCGCTCGACCTCGCCAATACGCCATACCATGACGTCGATTCTTTCTCTAAACTTTAGCGGAATGCTTTCAGGAATGAAATTGATTTCCCGTCTTGTTCTTGCCATTCTCATGTATAGCTAATGTAGATTTGTAATTTAATTAATTGATCCAACTGTTGGTTATGTTTACCACAGCATGGATGCTGTTTACGTACTATATATTTATACAAATCATATTTGTCTGTTAGAATTGTCAATAGGCGAAGATGGTGACACATTCATTAGACGACATGTTGATACTGTCGCCCAAGAATCGATTGACGGTTATTACGGACCTAGGTACATGTACTCGCTTATAAAATGTTTGCTTTGCCTCAGAGTATTTGAATATTTTACTTCTGAAACCTACATTGTATAAAATTGTAAGCGAATTTTGCCATGTGTCCATCCGGAGTTCCCCCAAAACGATGTAGTAACACAGTTATGTCAAATAAAGGGTTCAAAATAAGGTTCAATTTGTTGTATAGTGTGTAACGACACTTTGATGACTGGTATGACTGTTATGTTTTGGTAAAGTTCACAAGACTATATTGAAGGATTATTCAATCTTCTCCATGCATTCAAGTATCACATTTACAACGGATGCTTGCAGGGAAGAACCGCAGTTCCTTGATATACGCATAAAGAGGCAAGGCTCTGATATGATTGTTAATAATGATATACACTGGCTTTGAAATCTGGCATTTCAGAACTACATGTACGCACTTTCAAAAGAAAGGTGAAAGACAGCAATGTAATTGCGCTCTTAACATCGCAAAATCCTAACAGTCCAGATCTATTTCCAGTAAATCGAAACATAATAATACTAATAATGGATAGTTCTTATATGGCCCGATTATCTCCAGGGTGTGGACTCAAATCGGAAAATTGGAAAAGATTGCCCAGCAGTTTTAAAGATAAGAGAGTTTGACCAGATAAGAAAGTAGAGTAACTAAAATTGAAACAAGGCATGTCTCTTCATCTATGTAAAAGCTTGTTTGAAAAGGAAAGATATCTGTCCAATGTCGCCAAGTGTTGGACAAACAAAAAAACTATCAAAAGTAAACGTCCAGCAGAGAACATCAAGCCACTTCTCAATAGAGCTAAATACAACGCTTCAACATATGGGCGGAAAACAGTAATTCTTCATGAACACTATTCCGAGAGAGTCCTTACTTTTCATTAGTGAATCGCACGTTTGTGAGTGGACCAATCAACATGAATTGGATCGTTATGACCTACAGAATGTGAGAGAAATTGGACCAAGCGTGAGTGGCCGACGACGTGTTCATCAAAGCCACGAGGAGAACTATACAGTTTCCAAGTACAGTAATAAACGATCCGCTATACGTCCACATCTCGTAGAAAGCGGTGAGTTTACTACTGACAATGGTGAGATATTGCACATTAAATCTAATTTCAATTGTCGTGCAGAAAATGTTATTTGCGCATGTAAATAAACCTGCATTGGGCAAACAAGCAATATCAGAGCATAGTTACTCTGCACAAACAACATAACCGAGAAATCAAATACAGGATTTTAAACGTCAATAAACAAAATGCAGCGACAGTAATATCCTGATGTACTTTGATTGATAAGCTAAATCAATTGAACATTTTTATGACAAGTCAGATATGGAGACATCTACAATTCAAGATGACCACCATGTTTTACTTTATGTATAAATTAGTACTCAATGTATCGTGAATACTAATCGTGAGTACCAGGTTTAGTTTTGCCAGAAATGATATAACACACCTTTTGAAATGATATTTGGAAAACATGAGTTCTAAAATCGCTTAAATGTAACATGGCTGCCACAGTCGAAGATGGCTCCCATTTACACTTTACGGAAGTGTCACTCCATATTGCGTAAACGAAGGTTTATTTTTGCCAGAAATGATATAGCATTGCTTTCCAAATTATATTTCGTAAAACAAATGAGTTTTAAATCCCGTTAAATTCCAACTGACCGTCATTTTCTAAGATCATTCATCATGTACATGTAGGTTTATTACTTATTGTTTTAACTTGATACCCATTCGTTGTTAAAGGTTTGGTTTGGTCAGAAATCATATTGCTTTTCAAAACATATTTGGAAAAATAACAGTTATTCATTTTCTTTAAATCCAACATGGCTGCACATTGGCAAGATGGGTGTCAATTTTAATTTATTGATTTGTCATTTATCATTTCACCTTTGTATAAATATTTGCACACGGTTTACGTTTGCAAGAAATCATAGAATACTGCTTTCCATCCAAATGATATTTTGAACAAAAAAATCAGTTTTGGATTCAGCTACAGTTGAGTCTGATGTCGGGTTAAAGGCACTCTCCGAATTGATCTACACAATCTTAATCCAGCTTCATGAAGTCTTTGATGCACTGTTGGGTAGGAAACAAGTACACCAGAAGCGTTCTGCAATTCATTTCGCACGTGCGTTGCGGTTTGCAGTGGATGACGTCTTACTTGAAGGACCAACATTGGATCATCAGCAGCTACAGTTGCCCTTTCCCGACTTCTCCCTATGGCCGGCCTACACTTTCAGTGTTTTGGTAAAGGTGCCACACTCGGGACACCGCGCTCTGTGAAACATTTACAGTTCTTGTAACCTGTTCCTGCGTAGCACCTCCCTCCAGCATTCCTACCCTCCCTACCCTTTGTCACATCTAACCATAAAGAAACCGAAACTTTAAGCATTGCAGACCGTCAACTGTGTCTGCTTTCAAAGCCAACTGATACTTCTTTCAACGTGCACATTGTTATTTCTGATGCACGTGACAACCATGGGCAGTTAATTAAACGTACATTGATTGTGTAAACCAATTTGATTGGCGCATAAATGTAATCATTCTCTAGATCTGCCAGTTGGTAAACATATCCAGCATCACGATCAAATGTTGAGTAGTATATTATATGATGGCCTAAGTTGGGTACTTAAAGGCATACATCAATAGATTCCAATGTTTCTTTTAGAAATCTTTCTTACTGAGAAATCCAACAAATTAAAGGTGTAGCAATTCAAAATTTAACTAGAAAGTGCTTTCATGCGTAAATATGTCTTCTCCTTAAAGAGGATACTTGGTGAAATTCAAGGTTTGCTTTTCCAAAATATGAGAACACTGGCAATGATAAATATACATGTACGTTCAAATATTTACATACGACGATTTGCAGCACAAATCAAAACATATATTTGTCACTTTTCACGCCGTTGAATTAACATAAAAATCGTTTTACCCCGGGGTGAAAATCATTTGAAAACGTTTAAGACGCCGCCACACCAAAAATACCATACAAATTAAATCTAAATGTACATCAAAGATTTACATATAAGGTTGCACTTGTGAACTGTGTCTTCTTTGGGTCAGTTTTGAGTTTGTTAAGCTTTAATTAAACGTTTCCCTCACAAACATATACAAAAGAAAACACCAAACACAGGGCTCAAAGTTTGATCTCATGTATGGTGCCGTTTTGGTGTGGCGCCATGTTCGCGCGAATCTTGTTGGTCGCTGATTTCCATACAACCTATTTGGTTGCAAGTTGTTGTAATTGTTTTTTCTTCACCTCGTAACTGCAAGTGATGACCCCGTGAAATGTCAAACCTTTCCATCAGCTCGGTGCTGAATAATATCGACTCATCACTGAACCAAATGATTCTTCACCGTTGATGATGGGCGTCCAACAACACTGGAGTCTATCATATTGCGTTGGAACAACCCTTTGACAGGTCGTCGGGCCTGGAAGCATAATTCTGGTAGACGGTTCCTCACTGTTTTACCAGCGAATCGACGTACACCAGGTATAGCTGATGATGTAAGCGTTGTCAATCTGTGGAGCAAGTGCATAGGCGTATGAATTGGTCTTTGGCTGTTGTCGTGACATGTGGTCTACCGCATCTTGGCCGTCGGCTGTGGTTCCATGCTGTTGATACCTATGGCAGAATTGGGAGACGTGGAATAACCTGCTTCAGGTGTTTAGATGATATGGTTTCAGCATAATATGGTATAAGAATTCACAAAACATTCTGAAATAGCCCATTAACGCAATCTAAAGATCCTGGCAACATCTTCACAAACTAGTACTGTATTCTCACAGTCTATCAACAGTGTTTCCATAAATATGTGTTCGCAAACATATTAAAACATCATAATTGAAGGCTTAATAATATATCCTGATTATACAACATGTAAAGTGCCGTTCTATGCCAACACGGGTATCAATCGACGAACTTCCTTAGTGCGTGTATGTTTGCTTCAATTGTCATAACTTCCTGGGGAGTCTACAACTGGTGTTGTCATCATACGATTCCGATGCTAATCTTCATGTTATATCCAAATTCAACTGCACAGTCATACACAGAATGAATTTCCGCCTTGTAGTTAGCACATAGTTTTGCTGCAGTCTTTTGTCGTCTGTGTTGTACACGATTTGAACAAAGTCTACACAACTGGTTGATACAAACACTGTGGTGTTCCGTTATGTGCTCCATATTCTTAACAAAAATTAAGTCTACATTGTTTTAGCCTTAACGTTCATGACAAAATGCTTGCTGGAATGAAGCAACACACTGACAAGTCAGTGGAAGGAGAGCTTCCTTTAATTATCAATGTCTAGATAATGTGAACTTAACCAGATAAACTGTTTTATTTAGGTGATGAACACTAATTAGAGACATCATTTAACATAAACACTTTGTCTGCGAAAACTGTTTAAGAGTGATGAACGGCTGGTAAAGATAAGGAAATGTTACAACTACACGTATGTGGCCCTAAAGGTATCATATTCACGGAACAGGAATTTATACACAATCAGTTGCACTTGCTCACTCGAACTATGTGGCCACAAGGTCAGTTTATAA
Source organism: Diodora aspera (assembly GCA_031471655.1). Classification (NCBI taxonomy): domain Eukaryota; kingdom Metazoa; phylum Mollusca; class Gastropoda; order Lepetellida; family Fissurellidae; genus Diodora; species Diodora aspera. Next base: position 1,207 of record JAUELE010222096.1, on the reverse strand, counting down.
GATAGAGTCAATTAATTCTGGATGTGTGTGTTACATTTACAAATAATGAGTGTCTTTTAGAGCAAGTGGAGCCAGTTGCTAAAGGGCAGCCATGTTTAAACTATGACGTGCTTCATGGATACCGCTCACTGCGCATGATCAAATATGACTCATCGCCTCAGCAGCCAAGACAAGCTAGCTAACTAAAGTGCACAGCTAGGGCCCAGATAAACAGCCCTGACCGGAACATATTAAAATGCAGTCTGCTTGTGTGTCCTAGCAGAAGACTGTTGATGTTGTTCTCTCAGTAATACCCCGAGTAGGTATCTAAAAGTGCATTACCAATGAACAAAATCATTAGTGATTGTGTTTCTGATTTCACTAATTATGTTTTCAGTTATTGGTTTGAATATTCTCTTACAGATCCTCCAAGCAAACCTAAGATACACACACCTACTTACCTGTGTGCAGGAAGTCAGATATCAGTGACATGTTCATCTGACGACAATGGTTATCCTGATGCTAAGTACTACTGGACCAGAACCGGCAATGATGTGACAACAGGTGTAACATCAACAGGGGCTGAGTGGAGGTTCACTCCAACTAAATATGATAACGGAGCTAAAATCAGATGTTCTGCTGCCAATACCTACACTGACAGACAGGGCTACGCCAGGGTCCAGTCTGATGTCACAACACAACACGTATTCTGTGAGTAACTGATGAATTAAAATGAGTTATATATCTTTGCACAAGGGCAACTCACAAATTATTTCCGGGTTGTGGTTCTTGTATGAATAATAATAATACTACTAATAATAATAATAATAACGTTGGGAAGAAGATCGAGAAAAATATTCCAAGCATGCTGACCTCGCTTTTGAAATCTCTCGACTGCGTCCCCAGTACACGTTTGTCCGATTCCTCATTGTTCTTGGTGTCCTTGGTATGGTTCCTCCTGATCTAAAAAATCTGTAGGGACTGTTCAATAGCTGTAAATTCAAGCCACACTCATGCACTTTTAGGGGTTATTAATGTTAAATGTTTTCAGATACACCAGAACTGACAATAACAGGTGATCTAACAAGGAAGGAAGGACAAGGCCTGACTTTGACCTGTAGTTTAGGTAATCAGGGGAATACAGATATCACATGGAATCCCAGTGGTACAGTACCAGGAGCTACACTGACTAAAACTAACCTGAGTCGTCATGATGATAGAGATTACA
>JAUELE010222085.1:0-12798 GCA_031471655.1 Diodora aspera | reverse complement strand
AAAATGCTGAAATATATGCTGCTAAAGCCTGCTATAATTGCAAATGAAAACTATCGCAATAGTATCGCAATAGTGGGGTCACTATCGCAATAGTATCGCAATAGTTGTTTTGACTATCGCAATAGTATCGCAATAGTCAAAAATGCCTCAATAGTTACCCCTATTATAAAAGTCTTTATAAAAAATAGTGAAACTGAATTAATACTGAGGGGCAAAAGTAGGGAACCAACCCTAAAACTGATTATAAAATTTAAAAGACAAAGTTTATCAACTAAATATGTTTGTATGAAGACGTGTCATTTTACTTTATGTATGCACATTATGCAGAAAAAGCCTCACATGTAAATGCACCACAATTAACCTTATTCAGCATTATATCACCTTTTATCACATTGTAACACATTTTAACAATTCTGATTAAAAGAAATTGGTCTCGTTTCTTTTGCACCTAGGTACATTTAACTAATGCAAATTGATGACTATGTATGTAGCTAAACTCCGTAATAAAATTTCTTTCAAATATCCAGTGTGTATACATGTACATACCTAAGAGAAGACATAGAAAGAACACTCCATTACAGAGAGCAGAGTTGATCGTTCCCATACACTTCATATCCATCGGGAGGAGTCGGCAACAATCCTCATAACGAATTTATACTTGTTTGTGAATATACCTCTGGTATGGCTACCGTTGTTTCATAACTCCATTTCAGAGGAAATACTGTCGCAATCCAATCACAAACACATTTCAATTCCTGTCACATTGTATGTTATTTAGGTAACAAGTGATAAAAGCGTGTATCCACATTCTAGGCCTATCACGTCCAGACGACAGTATATCCGCTACTCGGTAATGCCAGAACAAACTTGGCCATGCTTCAATGCCTTCACAGCTATCTCTCTGTCTGTATAGCGGGTTTATCGCCTGTGTGAAAGGGGAATGTGGATCCACAACAGGTTTTCAAAGACTGTAGCATAAGCATTGTCTGTCATGTGGTGATATTCCGAGGTCAACGTTGGCATGTGAAACCGATGGCTCCGTCTGGATCTTTTATACCTGGCAAATCGATGGAAATCACGGCGAGATGCATTAGACCTTTAAGTAGAGATTCACGTAGCTTTGTCGGCTGTGATTAACTAGATTTTCATACTTGAGGTGCGGGAGCGGACAGGGAGGTCGGTTCTGCACACAGAAGAAGCGCAAAGAGATCTAATAAGACATCGGTTTAAAGAAGCCTCTCCCTGAGCTCATATCTGCAACAGGAAAGATTCATCTTAGGGAATGCACGATCGATTGGCACGTGCTCGTTCGGAGCGGTATTCTAGTCGGAAGCAGTTTTATTAATTTATGGCCCCCATTAGGGAAGTTTATCGTTTGTCATCTGTTCACATACACATAAATTATTTTCCGAGCGTATTAAAAATCATTTCCTGGATAATTGAGATTAAACGATTTCAATTTATGTATGTGAGAGGATTTCGTAAATATAGTTTCAATGCTTAACAAGGGAATATAACGTGAGCCATTGCTTTTAAAATGGATCATATAGAACGATAAAGCTTGTCGCTGATATTCTGTAAGAACGACAATTGTTTTTCATTTCATTTTGAGAGAGAGAGAGGTTTGGAAATAGTCTCGTGTTTGAAAAAGTCGAAACTAAACTTTGTTATATATATATGTATATATATATATATATAACTCTTATAGGATGTATCTCTAAATTCCAATGACATCTTCATATACCGTCATAGGCCTAACGTCTACATTAGCAAAGTTTAATATATCCCATCGCTAAAAGCGACACAACATTACTCATGTTTTATCGTTCAAATAGACTCCGTTGTTCCAAAGCTTGCAACATCCTAAATCTCCCAGATCAATTTAATGTGTTTTAGACGAACTGGAATAAATTGTTGATCTTGTAAGATGAGAAGAATAGCGTTCTGGCCACGTCACCGTTGTCCACGCAACGGCGATAACAAGGAAAATATTGTCTTACCACTTTTTTCTAGTGGTATTACGTTGGATACGTGGCGGACATGGTAATGGGCACATTGTTTGTTCAGCAACAAAGGTTGTATTCACACGACATAATATAAATAGCAGTCTTCATCACAACTATTTCCTCAAGCCAGGCTTCCGTACATATTGCGAACATCATTAATTTAATAATGAAAATTTGCGTCATTGCACATACCTATATTCGAATTGTTGGTCTCGTGCATCGCATGATGGGCCACTGACTTTAAATGTTGTGCAACATAGAGGCCTAGCTCGAGCTGCTAAGTTTTCAGGTCATTGCGGGCGAGCTTTGCAGCTCACGGCGACACTGACTTTGTCAGTAATGTTACCTTGGACAAAAGGCTTTGCTCATAAATTGTCTCAGTCAACCCAAGTAAGAATTGGGTAGCTGATTGTTACATGTCGGAAAGGCTGTGCTCTAGGTTTTGAAACCAACCCAAAGGCACCAAGAACAATTATGAAGCCGGACAACTGTGTACTGGGAATTAGTATTATTATTTACTCTACGGATTCTGTATACCATGATTCTGATTCGTATGTACACCCATAAATTAGAGGTAATTTGCCAAGTCTCGGAAATTCATATTTGTCTTATGTTTGTGCATTTGTAAGAGGTTATAGATTTGGTGAACAGTCTCTTGTTTCTTTGACTGTAATCAGCTATCCCTGGACTTGCCAAGTCTTACAAGAAAACTATTACAGAGTTCAACCAGGGTTGGTTAACCCCTAAATCTTCAGACTCCAGCTTAGCTACTGTCCGGGTCATCACGACCCCAGGACCATCTTAGTTTGTTGGGTCTCATACCCGAGATTCCATCTCCAGGGTATCCATCCGGGGTTTACTACCACCAGGGTTACTTCGAAAATCTATATCTATTTAAGTCACATGGGGTTTACAACCTCCAGGGTGACTTCCAAAACATTCTATATAAATATATACTTCATAGTCGAAGCAGCCTCCAATATATTTATATAAAACTCTAAATGTATGTATACAATTCTTGTTGTCATTACACAAAACAGAGTTTGTGAGACAGGCTATATATACGGTAACAGTGTTAACAGATACTTGAGGCATGTATGTGCATGTAGCTGGTATTCATAAAAATCATTGCGTGAACGCATTATTTTCAAACCCGAGAGAACAACAGTAAGAGCTATTGCTGATCGTTTACTTTGCATAACCCGACATATTCATACGACATACTTATACAATTAACAAGTTACGTATGTCAAATAAAATGAAACACAATTCCTAATTTACAAAAAGCTAACATATGTCATTAATACAAATGTGTTAGATATTCAATATTGACAGCACATGAACAACGTCGTACATGTTATAAGCCATACAACCACTATTGACGCTCGTTCTTGTCTCTATTATGACAAGGCGTCAAATATGTGTAGAAAGTTGACGACAACAGCATTACATTTCAACATTCACAATCCGCTGTATACAATTCAGTACCTACCTAATGTGTACTTGAATGGTGTTAAGGTGTCATTCACATCAACACTGTCTGCCCTCATTGTCACTCGCTACACTACAAGAAACGTCCTCCGTACAGCCGAGGGAGTACCTTGTGTGAAAATCGATAGCGAACTAGGTGAAAGTTGGACAAGGGTGATCGTGTTTGCATTTCAGGATGCTTATGTCAACTTCTCAGTGTTCTGTAGCTCATCCTGACGACGGACAACAGAGGAGCGAGTCGTCCTGTGACGCTTTCTAGTGATCCTGGTTATAACGAGCACTGATCGATAGAAATTCATTGCATATTGCTATGTAGGACAGTTGCTTTGTAAACCCCTTGTTATTAAATCAATACATTTTGTTAAGGAGAGAACAATAAATGGAATTCATATATTCTTGTCAGGCGTAATGATTGCTTCTTTCTTCAGTATGTTCAGAGGCATTTAATTACAACAACTTTAAACTTGACTTAATATCTCGTGAATTACCGATAGTCCATGTCATACATACAGCTGGTCTTCAACATGTTGTGTGTAGATAGATCTAGGTATGATTCAGTCATGCAGTTCAGCTGTAAAGCTCTATACACAGCCTTATGCTTCTCTTATAGCTAAAAGGGCATAGCAGAGTTATCTTTCAGATGAAAATATGTTTACAGATTAATTGGAGCTTTAAAAGGTTATCATTGATTATCTGATTCGTATCCACCGACATCTCAAATTTCATTTGAATTATTAAAATCGTGTTTTATTTTGATTTTATATTATTTGATGTTAACATTATAAACGATTAATGTTGACCTTTGCCAATACTTCGTCTATTGTGAAGTTTTCTGTTTTGTCTTTTATATCGAGTATCCACAGTTATACATTCTATTTACACTCTAGTTGGTTTTGTCCCTTAGCATTATAATTTTGCTCTGAATACGGGATATGTCTATGTGTGTAAGGTTGAGAGATAGAACACAGGATTTCAAAACGTTTCACAAACGGAGTTGGTATTGTCTTTTACAGGAAATTACACTGCAAAGGTGTTGCATTCTTGTGAGGTCGAGTGCAATCACCGATGGTCTCTTATGTATCAGATTTGTCATCTTCTAATAATGCAATGTAAATCACCGAAATCGTCGGTTATACGTAACTCCGCATGCTGAAGTCAAGACATTTAAGGCCTTCATAACAGTGCCCACACACAAGTATGTATAACATCCAACTGAACTACTTCTTTCGTTTGTCTAAACACGGACACAAAACCGCTCACTCACAATCTGACCATTAAGCACCAATGTCTTCAAGAGAAAAGATTCAGATCTGTACTACTTCCCCAGTCCTGTATTAAAGAGAGACGCCAAGCTTTAACGGAGATAGATGCGACACCAGAGGTTGCCACTGAGTCTCTCTATCAATCAGAGCTGTAATGCACAGGGATGACCCTTGCTTGCTGTAGGAAAACAAACAAGTGCTCGGCTCTGAATATTGGTGTGAAGGAAGTACGAAGAGGGGAACTGAGTACTCAGCTTGGGCATCAAAGGATTTTTGTCAAGACCTAGACTTGCGCAAGCCTATGAGGAAATTCTTGGCTACTAACAATGTATTTAAATATTGACAAATATCATCTACAAATAAAATATCTTCCCAGAGACTGCCGTGTTATCTAGACTTGCTAAAAATTATTGCACAGGAGACTGAACGCATTGTAAATATATTGCAGTCTTGAAGCAAAGCTAGTCAAGACAATAAGTTTGCAAAATTGCTTAACCATATGCAAGGAGAAATGTTTGTTTTTCTAGAAATACATCATAGAGTGAGGCATAAAGTTTCCTATCCCTCCGGATCTTGACAAAGTCTAATGCAGCTGTACATAGCGATTGAGAAGATACCGATCGAGGGATGACGTTCATTTAGTCACTGAATGCTATAAAGGGCGTTCATTAATTACTCTTCCGCGAAGATCGTTACGAACAAATATACAGTAATCAATTATTTAACTGTATTGTTACGGACACAATAAACAATTATATTTTCATGGAAATGAGTTTGTCAACTTCACGTTGTAACAGCTTGTTAAAATACGACTTTTGAAAGTGGGTAAATGAAAGGTTGATGGAAAATGTGCACAATATTGACAGAACACTGTTACAATGCTTTTCTGCTTCGTTTGGTGTTCTGTTTGTTCACTTGTTGCGGGAAAGAGAGTTAATTCTACATCCGTGCGCCCAATCAGTATATCTGGAGAGTGAATGTTAAACATTAACCTCTCTTTCTCTAATTCTATATTATGGAAGAAGAATATAAAATATCACAATCCTGTTATTTAGACGTCCTACGCCATTTTCATATTAACACCATTAACACGTATTCAGTTCCATTTCTGTTCAAAAGTGTCTATCGAAGGTTAAAGCTAGCAAGTGAAGCGACAATCAAATAAATAGGCCCCAGGACAGTAATTTAGCAAGCAGTGTTAATGATGTTTGTTAGGTGTAAATAACCCCCACTGTGTCTATTTCTTATCAGCAATACAGATTGCTGTTGTAAGCATTTTGCCAACAAAGTGGCATTGATTTTCTTGATTTCTTTGCAAGAAGAATACTTGAGGCAGTGTGTTCCATCCTGACGTCAAATGGATAAACACCATTTATTTCCACAATTGTGATGTAGTAGACTTCCTTCCACGTGTCGTACTGAATCGGATGAATGTGACTCTCAATCCGATTACCCGGCGCGACGGAGGTTAAACATGCATTATTGAAGTGTTTGTAACACGATTACCCTTCGCTCCATTGACCAACTGAAAACTCTTAGCACATTACCTGCATTCTTCACCATAGGCTAACGTTGCGAGAGAGTTGATGTCAGCATACAAGTGTTGCACGGCTATAAATCTTTTACTGCGCTGCATTGAGGTTTCGAGGCATCGGACAACAAACATGTACAAATAATTGGTGAAAAGTTCCATTTTCCGTTTTCGTAATAATTATGCAAATGATCTCTTGTTATATACACCTGTATCATTGATAGAATCGAGTATTCATATCTTCCAATTGTATACTCTAAATAGTAATATTAATGATATTATTATTATTATTAGTAGTAGTAGTAGTAGTAAATGATAGGAAAAGTTTTAAAAGAACAATCATGTTGTGTAAACTACAATATTGTCAAGATTAAGTTTTTCTAATATTTATAACATTAAAATGACATATTTTTAATGAAGTAACTAAACTTCAAGAGGGGCTTTTCAATCCAGTGCTATCTAGACTGGAAAAAATATCTAGACTGTATGCTTGTCTATATTATAATAAATCTTCAAGATGTAGATGACATACTGCCATATTGTGTTGTGGCTATTTCTTTTGCATTCGAACATCAATTAAAACAATATTTTGTTTGATTATATACGATGGCATCAGTTATACAGTTACGACATCGCGCTATATGACAGGATCGAGAACTGTTGGTATCCAGAGCGACAAGTACAGTGAGAATCGAACTCCGCAATTGCAAGCTTGCGTATTCGACTTAAATTACAGCGCTCACAAGTGCTGAGACAATTTTATCTCCAAACGAAATTGGTTATAGTTTCGGTCGCGTCTATAATTTATGTTAAATTTAGTCTGCATATTCCAGCATATTTATCAAAATGTCAGTATGTTGCATTGAGGTCAATGAGAACATTGCACATCTGTTGTGCGTTTAGCCATTGTAATAACGTTACTATAGCTTCTCTCGATGCATTAACATGTTTGATGTGGTAAAATTATAAACATGCTGTACTTCAAGTGATTGTAATTTACAAACAGACATAACATGATTATTAAAACTCTATCACCGTTATATGGCAAACTTCCAAGTGAGCTATTGTATGCCAATCTATAGTTCGGTCATTTTAATGCACCAGACTGTCAGGATGAGGGAAGCGTGAGTTTATCTTAGACTTGCACAAGTTTTTGTTATTTACATTTAATTAAAATATTTAAAACAATATTATCCACAAAGGTAATTTCTTCTCAAAGACTGCCAACCTGACGTATTACCTAGACTTGCTAAATTGTATTGCAAGGGGAGCTGAACGTATTGTAAATATATTGCAGTACAGACTCGGACAACGCTAGCTGTTCCCTTCAGAGAAACGTTTGTTATCAGTTTAACTCCATTACCAGTGCACTAAACTCCATCTGTTTTGATATTTAAATGTCAATGAGTGTATCAGCACAAGCTATTAATGTCTTAATTGTATGATGGCTGTCTTACACCAGAGCATTAACTGACGATGTGGCTAAAGGTCGCAATGATAGCAACTACATTGGAAGCTCAGCAATGGTTTAATATGTAACAGACGGTTGCCAAGGCTGCCTGACTAGAGGAAGAAGAAAACTGAGATAAGCCTATTACATCTTCCGTCCAGAAGATGTCTTGTACAAAAATCTTGAGTACTTGATTGAGAATTGTGTCAAGGACATGTTGACTATTTAGCTTCATCAATTGCTGACAAGGTATAAAGTGATACTAAATTTTATTTAGTATTTTCATAATAACATTGTGAAACCTTTTTTTGGTGCAGGAACTGTTCTTTGACAAAAATAAAAACGTTTTTTGACTTCATGATATAATGCAATAAGTAAGGAAGAAATTGACAAGACATTTGGAATGAAACTGCAAAAGTGATGCAGTACTCAAAAACATTGAACGATATAATAAGCTTACATCCTCTGAGTGTTTTAGTTTTACAAGCACGCATGAATCTGCATTGGTCCAAATTGGTTTAGTGGTATGGCATAGAGAGGAGCAATGCCAGCTCACGATCTCATGAATAATAACTTTAGGGGAAAAAGGTAGGATAATAACTATTTCCCCGAACCTTTGTTTTATTTTGCATTGTTGATCTGTGGAATACTGCATTACACATGATTTGGTTCCACGGAATGATGTATGAATCATTTTTTGCAAATTACAGTGGAAGGAAATAAACATTTTTTGAAGATAAGCCTTGATTTTATTGGTCTGATGGTACATGTATATACACGCGCTTGAAAGTTAACTGCACTTTGAAGTTTACAATACATAATATACGAAATTTTAATTTTACTGAATTTTGGAAACATGTATTATGATTAAACATTTGAAAATCTTTATTTTATTCTATATTTCATCTCTGGAATCATATGGTTATGTTCAGACGCACGGATGTCAACTCGAACCGTCGTGCTCATTAACAAAAAGTACTCACTTCTTTAAAAAAAGGATTCATCAAAAGCCAGTAAAGAACATTGGAATATATGTTATTGCCTATCGATCGACCTTGGTTATCGCAGACGTAAGATGTTTGTTGCTTTTGTTGATTTTACATAAGGCTTTCGACAGTGTTAGTTGTCACAAATTATGACAATGCCTACTTTCCACAGGTATTAAAGGCAAACTGTACATCATGCTAAAGGCTATTTATGCAAATGCAAAATCTTGTGTGTGTTGTAAAAATGGGTTAAATGATTACTTTGACTGTCCACTGGGAGTTAAAAAGTGTAATAGTTTGAGTCCTCCGTTGTTTTCGTTCTTAATAAATGAGCTTTCTTCAGATATTCAACGTAATGGCAAGCATGGCATCCAGCTGTATCCTGATATGTATAGACTGGTTATATTAATATTTGCAGATGACGTTATTCTTATCTCTGATTCAGTAAATGGTCTTCAGAGACAAATATATATAGTACTTTGTTACATGTAAGCTGTCCGTAAATCTTGATAAGACAAACATTAATATTGTAGTAATTCAAACAGGCGGCCAAGCTGCTGCATGTGAGAAATAGTATTATAATAGACATCTGCTTAGTGTTGTAAATATGTACAAATACCTTGGTGTTCTTCTTCATAATAATATGAATCTGTATCATCTGGTGAATGATTTAGCATTACAAGCTAAGAAAGCCTTCATTAGTATCTTTGTTGTATTAGATAACGTACGTGTAGTTTCACCTTGTGTATACTTTAGGTTGTTTGATGCTCAAATGCAACATATTGTATTTTATGGATCAAAACTCTGGGGCTATGAACGTTTTCACGTCGCAGAACAAGTGCATATATGCTAGCATGTAAACAGTTTCTCAATTTGGCTAATTGCACACCCAATAACATGGTTAATTACGAGTGTGGAAGGTTTTCTATGTATGTAAATTCATATATTATTATACGCTGTATTAAGTATTGGTTAAAGTCAGTAGAAATGTCAGATTAGCGTATTCCTAAAAAATGCTATAACATGTTAATGTACAGTGATGGTGTTGGATATGATACATGGGCATCCAAGTTTAGAATTTTACTTTTTTCTCACGGTTTTGGCTATGTTTGGTTATACCAAGGTGTTGGAAATAAGGCTGCATTCTTATATTCTTTTAAGCAAGTATTTGTAGATATGTTTCGTCAACACTGGGCATCAACTTCAGAAAGTAGCATGCGTTGCGATATGTACAGATCCTTTAAATCATCTTTATCTCTCGAAAATACCTATCCTGTATCAATGATAAAAAAAACTACAAACTTGTATTGTCCGATTCAGACCGGATCTCAATGACCTTATGTTTATATGTCCAGCATACCACCTTATACGATGTAAATATCTTACTAATGTATCAAACTCTATTCACTATTGTGAAGTTTACTTCAATTTACTGATGTTACTTTAACGTTACAATTTAATGTAGTATTGTTTATATGCCATGGTCTACTGTTAAGAAGCCGATACCTTCTACAAGGGAACTGATATGTATGTTTTTATAATATTTTGTTTATAACTCTGTTGTTTGTATATTTGTATATGAGCATGTGGCCTTGAATACAATAAAGATTCGTTCGTTCGTTCGTTCGATTCATATCCCTGAAGTTTTCAGTTCATGAACCTCATTGTTGTCGGTCTTCCTGAAGTGTTCATCCTGACGCGCACTGTCTTCCCTCACAACTCTAAATATCAGCAGGAGATGTCCCGTGGTGTCCAGTCTGGGGCTAATATGCAAGTTAATTACATTGGACACATCTACATGGCCACCGTAGACAGACGGGTATTGATCTAGTGGCGATAGAATAGGTTGTCAATAAGATATCCAGTTTTCTGACCGTGCAAATAAATGAGACTCCGAGAGGTGCTAACAAATTGACGTAAATTGTGTTTGCTATAAGCCTTGCTCCCTATGTAGGCAAAACGCTTAATAAAGCCGTATGTTTAATTATCAACTGTTCATGGAGGGGGGTGTGATTACATGTACCTGCAAAGCATGCGTTTTAGATCGTTCTTGTTGATGTTGGCTATTTTTGTATGAAACATACAAGGGTGTGCTGCAGTTTAGTGCATGTATTTCAAGGGCAATATTGGGCTGTGCTAAAAATGAAGAAAAAAGAGTAGACGTATCGCATTACTGGTTTGTTAGTTGCTTGTAATGGTAAATAATGAATTGCGTCAGACAGTACTTTATTAGAACACCAGTCAACTAAAACTTTATTGTGTGTGAGTGCGCGTGAGTGGGAGGGTGTGCATGTGTAAGTAAGGCCATTTCTTGCTGATCCAATATGTACACGTGCGCGGTCACGTTTGCGTGCGCGCGTTTGTGTGTGCGCGTATGTGTTTGTGCGTGCGCACTTGTGTGTGTATTACAAAATCTGTTAAACCACTGTAAAAAAATTATCTGTGTTCAGTTTACGTAAAACAGGTTGTTAACCAATAACCACACATAGATATCCACGAGTAGTATGTCTTGAAAGGGGGTTAGGGGCGGAGTCGAACACAGACTCATCCCAGAGATAGGGACTGAAATTGACATTGCTCATGCCTCTTATCATTGCTCATGCCTTTGATCTACTAAAAAGTGTTCTTAGCACACTACCAGGGGCGTAGTAAGTCCATTTTATAATGTACGCAGATTGAGGGCTCGAAGCGCCCGAACATTCTAGGGTGGTCTGGGGGCATGCTCCCCCAGAAAATGTTTAAACTTTAAACGTCTCTAGACGTGATTTCCTGTCATTCTGACCGTCATTTCTTTCCGACTTTACACTTTCAATTTATTAAATTATATTTTTTTTATTTTCATTTTTATTTTTTTGCTTTTGGAAGTGTACGCAGGTGAGTACAGTGCGTTAAGGTAGCTACACCCTTGCTAGTAACAAATCTTGAATGCAGTTAGTCACGTGCTTGGTACTAGTTAATCGAGGTATGTTATTCAACCAAACTTGCATACCTAGCTACAATACGCGTCGTATCTTACACCTACCATGAGTCATCAGCAAAAATGTGTGGTTTAACTGTAAGTTATCCAAACTACAATGGCATAGCCCACATACACATACATGTAGGTTACCCACATTTATTAACTTTCTCTTTTTTATATCAGTGTTGTTTGTTTCGTTTCAGTGATCCTTTTATTGAAATGTACAAGGTGTCTTACTTGTACTACACACCTATAGCAATGACTGTCATGCTGATTGTCGGTCTCACCGTTAGTCTCATTAAGGGTAAGAATTGGTCAGTTTATGTAACACATCATGCCTGTTAGCTTGTCTTTACAATTACATTGCGCATATTTTAAGAGGATACTTTGGACCTTATCTTTCTTAATTTTGTATTAAAAGTGTTAATGTTAAGACTGCCTTAGGTTTCCTGTGTATGACAATTCAAAATAAAGACAACGAAAGATGTATTAAGCCATTGGAAGTGATCTAAATCGTTCTTTCCGAAATGATTTAATGTAAATGATGAGTTTATATAGTGCCAAGTATCCACATAATCTGCCCAAGGAGCTTAACAAATAGAGTTAAAGGTTTAAGAAAAACTGTCATCTCCTTGAGAAGATACATGTAGGTCTCCAGATTGTGTTGAAGATGTCTCTGTCCTCGATTAATCTTAAAACGTATGATATTGCGTTTCATAATTTCGGACCAAATGGCAGAAAAATATCACACATTTAGATTTGATTTTTGGAAGTTTTTGTCCTGAGACACCGGTTGGTGAAGCCGAATCGCATTCTACAGGTAAACGGGAACATCTTCAATGCGAGTTACAACCCTTATATCTCGTGTGCCCGTATAAGTTGTATACATTGTATCTGATCGTGTCGAATGTTATCTATCATGCTATTTCCGACTTTTATGCGCACATGTCAAAAATATCATTTAATCCACATCAGGATATTCATTATCATTAAACAATCCGTATTTCAACATTATTAATTATTTTGGGATTACATGTCCTTGCAAAGAAGCTATTCTTGAATCCCGCCAGGGGTTCAGCCCCAAAGAGTAGCAGAATAGCTACTTTTCATTGA
>JAUELE010222074.1:0-12799 GCA_031471655.1 Diodora aspera | reverse complement strand
GAGGTGCCCGGGTAGGATTTGAACCACAACTGCCAAGGCTAGCAGATTGCTGGGCTGATGCACTAACCACTGGGCCATCCTGCACCCCCACCCAATCATAAGCTTAACTTAGCAACAGATGTCGATCACATCCTTTCCACAATTCATTGAGCTGATGACCCAAACTCTTGACGTTTTTCACAATTGCGGATAAGCACCTGCTTCATAATTTTATACTTTATGCAACTTATTCAAATTTGTTTTCTGGTAGATTCGGAAGTCCAATTTAAACAAGGAAACAAGAACTATTTTATGAAGCATAAAACAAGAAGTTTATTAACCAGTTACATGAGTAAACACTCTGTATTCCATGCACATGGGTTCAAAGGTCAACCTCTGGGAGCGAGAGAGTGATTTTGGATTTTACATGGCTTTTGGCAATCTTTCAGCCATATTGCCACAGCGTGTTCACGTATATTGCACCTGATCCATGCGGTAGCATGCTCAAAGCATTCAACATTATTACCCCAGTAGTTGGAACAATGTACAGTCCACAACAATCATTAACTCCCAGGGGAGTATACAACCCAAGCTGCCAGTTAGGCACTGGAAGGTTTCACATTACGATTGCTTTCCGACCAGGTACCCAATTTCAGCTGGATGAACTAAGGCAATTTACAAGCAAAGTCACTTGCCCAAGGTGACACAACTGATAATGCCAGTGCCTCAGTGTGAGGCAGGGGCAAAACCTTGAAGGCCTGAAAACTTTCCAATGCCAATCGATCACCCATCCAACTACATTCCGGGCCTCACAATAGTGTCCCCTGCATCAGGTTGGTGTCAGGGTCAATATCCAGGCTGAAAGAGAGATACCTGGGCATGTTTCAAACCCACAATTACCAAGTCTGGCAGATTACTGGGCCAACACATTAAACACTGTGCTATCCCGCATCCCAAGCCTTGGCAGCAAAACAGCCAACAAAGCATTAAAAGGCTAAGAAATAATGACTGATAACTGTCTACCAGGTACACAAGTGTAGCTGGTAGAGACAGGAACAACTGCTATAGCAGTGAGCGAGTTTGGATTTTATGTGCTTTCTGGCAATCTTTCAGCCATATCACCACAGTGTCACCAACTTTCGGTTGGTGTTGGCTCCAATCTCCACGATGACAGAGAGGTACCCAGGCGAGACTAGAACCATGACTGCCAGGGTTGGCAGATCACTGAGCTGGCACGCTAACCACTGCGCCACCCCCTGCCCCAGCTGTTATAGGAAAAGCCAGCAACATCTTTTACGTAAGATTTGTACTTCGTAACTCAGCATTCAGCGATATTTCAGCTACATCATCCCGATTTGGAGGCTTCCTCTCGGGGGGAATGAAAGTAAGGGCTGAAAGACACTCTTTGTGTCTTCCACACAACAAAGCATATCATCGCAGTCCTATCAAAACCTTGTATCTCGAGTTTTGGTCAAAAATTAGTAATGCCTTACATAGCAACGCTGATGCATCCTGCATGTCCTGTAAATTCTCGTTACAATCAACCAATAAATGCCAAAGATACAACAATGTTTTTAAAACTCGTATCTCATTTGTCGGTTTGAAATGAAAAAGTTTTTTTTCGATTATCTCCAAACCTTTCAAAACCCACATACGTGTATTTGATAGGACTGCGGCGATATACAAACACCACTGTATAATCATTTCACACATCAAACCACAAACTGTTAAGACGGACTGATTGCTAAGCTGTTGTACTACAATACCAAGAATATCTGTGTGAGCAAGCAGCCATGTAATAGTTTGTCATCTCATCACAATGTCATCTAGGTCAGTTCATCTATAGCCTCATATACAAGTATGACTTTCGAATTACCAAGGTTACGAGAAGTGACATAAGTGAAAGTATACTGTAAACCAAGTTATTTCTGCGACTGCAAATTACTGCGAAGCCCAATATCCAGCCATGACTGCGAGATTAAAGTTTGCGATTGGTTGTTTTGAGAAGACCCCCAATAAACGAAGATCACATGTTATCTTGTTAACAGTGTTTACTTTGATCAAAGATACTGGTAAAGCTTAGAATGGTTACCAAAACAAACCTAATAATCCTACTCAGCTCACTTAATCAGCGTCATGAATTTGAATTTGTAAAAGATCACGTGACATGAATTCGAGATGGGGGCGATATCATTAATTACAACATTGTTTTAGCCGATGCACGAGGGATCGTTTCACATGAAAACAGAATGCTGTTGTTGGAATTTACAAACTGGTATCCCGGGCAGATGGTTGATCAACTTTGTTAAAAGACAAAGGATTCTATTGACCTGAGAATAAGTGTTATGGAACCTGTGCATGCGAGATAGTTAGTGAAATGTTTTGATAGTATTTCAAAGAACGTTGACACAGTGAGGCGAGGTTCGAGGATGGTCGGACTCTGTGAGTAGATCTCAATACCTGCAATTAGCATGACTAGTCTTATTGACACTGATAATGAAAGCCTGAAGGATTATAACAGTGTGATGGTTGATTTTACCGCTTGAATGCTCGTCACTTGACATTGCCATTTTATTGACTATGCTTGTTGAAAATAAATTGAAGATCGTATTTATTACTGCGTTTTTTATTTTTGCGTTTCAATATCACTCGCAATGTTCGCAATAATTTGTTGGACGCAGAAAATAGTTGGTTTACAGTATATATCTTAGGTTCAAGGCGTATGGAGTATTGAAGATATAACACTTATGAGTATTTTCCCAGCTATAATTACACAGAATACAAACAAGTACTGGAGATGTGGGTATACTGTAAGTAAGTATATATATCAAAATTGTAAAAGTGTTAGAAAATAATGGAGGGAAAATTTGGTAAGAATAAATGTCCAAAATAAATTGGCATACATATAATGAAAATTTGAAAATGTGACCTACGAGGGACCAACAAAAAATTAAAAGCTTTTCATTAAAACTGGTTCTAAATTACATCACAAAAATATGAACTTTAATATGTAGCATCAAGTGCACTGACCAAATTGTGATGGTTTGTCATGGTGACGAATAAAATATAATAAGTTAAAATCCAACCAAGCTGGGCAAGTAGAAATAATATGTACAGACGTTATGAGCTCTACTTGAGCCAAGTTGTGCAATGCCAAGGAATATATGCCAACTAGTTATTGTCCTCCTCGATTATTAAAGAGGTTTGATCACTAACATGAATAAATGGATAAAAAGCTAACTGACTGAATCATCACTTTGTGGGACTAACTGAACTCCATCTGTACCATTTCTGTCTGAACTAAAGTATGGAAGGGGAGATAATCAACTAAGGGAAACAACCCATGAGAAGGAGGATAAGATTCCCTCTTGATCAAGGAGTAATACAAGACTCACCCAAACTCATGTAATAAATACAACAATATTTCTGAACTTATTGCTTCAAATTATTTGTAAACTATTCACGCACTAAAGGTTTCCAACAATTAAATATTTATGAAAAATGTTGGATATGAATTCTTTCTCATGAAATATGGCAAGGAGAAAATATGACACTGAAAGGAATACTACTCCTTGCTCAGTGAATGAGTGGAAGGAGACATTTCACGACGACAATTAATTGAATATTAACCTTTTACATGACCAGACATCCAGTATAAAATTATTGGAAAATTTATCCCGAGACATGAATAGAAAAGAATAGTGTATTATGCAGTGCTTGAAAACATTTAAAAACATGTACACACTGACAAGGTTGAAGCAAAACTCATGCCTGTCACACAAGTCACAAGAAGCCCCATGAACATGTAATTCGATAAAAACCTCAGAATTCTAAGTAACATTTACAAGGCAGTGTTTCCGCTGGCTTTTAAAACTGTCAGTACTGTCTACCAGAGGTAATGAAAAGTATTGATACATCATATTTTTAGAAATAAACAACAAACTCACATAGTTTTGTTGGAATTAAATCGCGCTTAAAATCAATGAATTGTTTGCAATCAGTGTCCTTGCCTGTTATGATTTGATACTTTAATGCTTTGTCTCTACAAATAAATCCTTTAATCCTCCAGTCACATCTCTGTTCAATCGATACACAACCGCAGACACTAGCATCGTCTTGTGCATCTTGCTTCGCGTTTTTGGCCTGCCATTTTCCCTTTGGTAAATAGGAAAATGTCCCAAGACTAACTGAACGACAGACACATCCCTTTTTCTTCTTGTAGTTCAAACACTTAGCTTTTATGGTCATGCTTAACTTAAGTCATTTAATTATTAATTATTTATTATTATAATTGATAAAATTTAAGTGTTTGAACTAAATGAGGGAAGAGGTATGTGTCTGTGGTTTCGGTTGGCTGTTCAAACAAATGAGAAATTCGCCACTGCTATTTATAGGTGTGCCACTTTGGGGAATCCCTTTCACAAGCAGAAATGGAAACACGCACGAGCTTACACAAGTACTACACAATTTTTAGATTTTGCTAAAAATTACTGAAGTGTGAAATCGCCACTACTTTTCTTTAGACCCTGGAATGATTTTTACTGGTACACAGAACAGACAGCATCTGAAATTACCGGTACATTCAAGATTATATCGGTAAAAACCAGGTAATTATAGGTTAACGGAAACACTGCAAGGACTACAATATTCACAAGATCAAGGCAGACTGGGTACAGTAAAATAAGTACAAGTCACTTTCCAGCACAAAAATAGTACATTATTTATAATTATTTCCAATGGTTCACCTCTGATTAACTTTCACTCATTTCTAAGTTATCATACATTTCACATTTATCACTGATCGAAAATCTATTTATTAATTCAGGAAGCACAATCCTTTATCTCACTGAATTTATCTAGTTTCCATGTTAGATGTTAGAAACTCAAAATCCGGCAGCATGCACTTGCAAACATAAGTAATTTTCTACCTAGGTGGCTTCGACATCAACAAATGCTGGACTCATACTTAATACCAGCATACTGGCATACCTTTGTTTTGTTTTCGAGCTTCAGATAAGATTTGTTGGCCTAAATATTAAATAATACACCAAAAATTGTTAATATGACTCTTATCACTGCATCAGTAGTTATGACTGATTAAGTCAGTAACGAGTAAAGTTTGGATTTTAGCTTAGTTTCAGCCATATCACCGTGGTGTCACCTAAATCACTTTGGAACAGGGTCAATCTGTGGGCTGAAAGCAAGGTACCCAGGCAAGATTTGAACCCGCAATTACCAAGGCTGGCAGATTATTGAGTTAACACACTAACCAGCGCCCCAAAACCATGAAGAAACACAGCCACAATAATGCTACAATATTAAAGCCTCACAAACTGAGGTGAGTTTTGATTTGAAGTCTTTTGTGTTCTCTGAAGTACTACCAGCAGTAAGAAGGTATGTGTAAGAGAATGTTCAAGGATTTACAACCTGATGATGAACTGACATGAGATCCTGGACTACTGATTTTACTCCTCCTCAAGTTGCATTCTAATATTCAGATGAGTGACACAATGAAATGGTAAACCCCACAACCTGCTAGTATCCACAATAGAACACTGATTGTCAATATCCAGAAAAATCGGACAAGCTCCACACAGATTGGAGAAATAGCTGTACATACCTCAATAAAAACAATGCTCAAATTGTTGTCATTTGTAAGGTTTCATGTTCCATACCATGTTTTATTTCTGAAAGTTATTTTGGTTTAAATTATATTTGAAGAAGCGATGAGACCTTGTCATTACAGGAGTTGTCAGCAATCTTCTAGTTGATCAAATACCACAAGGATGTAATCTACGTGACCACAACATCTTTACGTCATCTGCCAACTTTGACATTTGAATCAAAAAATGTATCTTTACATCAAAAGTAAGTACGGATCCAGAAATAATTCCATCAATACCCGATTAATTGTTTTGAGTAAGACTCTACCAGCTTTGTCTCAATTTTCCTCACAAATGACAATTCTTTCAGCAAAGTTTCAAAGCCTGCTAGAAATAAATCTCAAAGCAAAATGTCCTTATGTTCTTAAGATCTTCATCCTAACTTTCCCAGTGTAAAAGTACTCACAGGAATTAACTGTGTGTCTTGTCTTAGCACTGTTGCAGTACGCTTCGATGACTTGCAGTATGAAAGCATCTTCATTGTAGACTGTCTGATCATCTATAAACAGAAGCAAATCACACCAACATTACACACTTTTAAAACATTTAAACTGAGCAACCAGCTAAGTTTTGGTCCTTGACAATAACAACATTAAGCAAGCAATATTAGTTAATTGAATTTAATACAGAAGTTGTTAATAGGAATATATACTACAACTACACAGCTTATGTAATTTTGTTAATAAAAATTATTGTTGTTAAAAGGCTGTGATTATCATATGACCAGGCATTCAGTAGTATTATGAGTACATTAAGGTACAAGTTATTTATGTAAAAAAGTTGTGGGATATATATCTAGATCAGGGGTCTGCGAAGTGCTTGATGGAACTATCCAAAGGATCGATAAATGCATCAAAGTCAAAAAGGTTCCCTAAATACCATGGAGGATATGGCGGGAGGTGCAACTGAACTTTTTCGATAAGTTTGAACACCTTTCTGTTGAATTTCAACATTATATTCAGTATTTTGTTTCCATATCATTGTCCTCTTTGTGTCCTTATATTTCATGAGAAGTATTCTCAGCAGTGAGGGAGGGGGATATAAAACAACAGTCTCACAGAGCTTGGTATGCAGTTTCCTCATTGATGTACATGGAAAGCAGGGTTTGGTATGCACAGAGCTCCAGATATGAGGCGTATTTACGTAAAGTGCGCAATAAAAACGCAAGCAAAATTGGAACAAAGCGTACAAAAACCCAGTCAAATTTACCAAAACCTAATATGTTTGAAAATCTTTGCGCATTGTACTCAATACTCATTGTACTCACTTAAAACTTCAAATTCGCAATAGCTCTGAATATGGCGAGTAAAAAACCCAATAGCCAAAAATTATCTGGAGCTCTGTATGAAGTTTCCCTCACTAATGCATAAGGAAGCTTTAAAATTATTATTTATTTATTTACCTTTGGAAATGCCTGGGGGGAGTGATGAGGGATCAAGGATCTTATGAAGGGGGGTCTAAAATATTTTGGGACCCCTGATCTGGATGTACAAGGCTCCATCAGCAATATTAATAAAAGTAGTCACGAACAGCTTGTCAAACTTGCATTAGGGTCACAAAAACCAGATCTATGTTGGAGTCTGGACACTGTCCTCATGCTATCCTGCCACTGTGTCAATCTGATGCCAACTGGCACGCATATGACACCTGGAAGAGGATTTGAACCCAGTACTCTCACCAGACAGCGAGTCAACCAGCACAAAAAAAAACTATCTTAAAGTGCAAACACATTTCACAACATCCCTGTGCTTTCTATCAACCACACTGGGAACATGCATAATTAAAACAAAAGTGTTAAAATATTAATAATCTGAGTTGAAACACAACATTGGTTTTACAGAAGAGGTAAATGTGAAAGGAAAATCCTTTGTTTTATTACAACATTAAGGAACCATAAATACTTGCAGCGATTTTGTTTTAAAATAAACCATAAAACCACACCAGTTTATTAATATCCACTGGCTGTCATGCATTCACGAGCACTTGAAAAACATGAAATACCCTGATGGGTTCAGCTGTGTCACAGTGATTTTTGAAGTTGAGATACAGTTGAACCTTGTTAATCTGAACCCTTTCGTTTTTCTTTAATTCACTCAGCTTAGCAAAAATTCTAGATTACCGCATTCTAGGCATTTTTTGTTTGTTTTGTTTTGTTTTGTTTTAACGTGACTTTCAGTCAATTTTTCGACTATAACGTCACGGTGGTTACAGGGGGCTCCCCTCTCCCGGAAATACGACAGTGACCCGAGCGGGATTCGAACTCGGAACCTTTTTGTTGCAAGTCCAGTGCGCTAACCCCGCACCCCCATTATAAGCAGTAACAAGTTGAGAATTACTTCCCTTTCCTGAATTAAGTCATTCATGTTGCAGTTTTTGATTCATTAAAAATTGCAATAATGAGCATAAACAGAGTTGTCTGCTCACTATTGTATTTACTGGAGACAATTAATAAAAGATACAAGTAAGCAACAATACTGAGAAGGTTTCTCTGTCTGGTTAAGCAGTGTTATTGGAGAAAGTAGAGGATACAGGCATGTCTGTCATTTTCTGATCGTCGCAATTAGTAGCTCACAGAAAGGCGTTAATTCAGACTGCAAAGAAAATTGATTGTACGGTTTCGTAACAAGTTCAAGCTTTTTGGATTGAGAAGCCTAGATGTATGGTTTATCAAAGAATTTTATGTAGAAAAAAACATTAAACATGAATAGTGTTCAGAATTTGAGACATCCGGATTACCAAACCTCGACTGTATTACCTCTGGCCATAATTAAATGATTATGATAGATGATTAACACTAAAGTAAACAGACTTTTCAAGTGATCTAAATTGCATGACACCCTCTTCCACAATCAGAATATTAGTGCAAGTGCAAACCAATATAATCAAAATATACGTAGAAACAAACACTAAGAAATTAGTCAGGAATAAATGTAGGACTACTTTAATAAATGTCCTCTAAGTAACATAAAACTGATTTCCATTTAACAAGAGCAAAAGCTATTGGGAGATGTGGAAAACACTAATGCTACTGAAAGGCAATGGTAACACAGGTATATTGAAAGAAAGACCCATCAAAGTTAGAACTAGTTAACTAACATCTATGCCAGTCGTAGTCATAGTCATCCGAACATGTCCGCACTTTGAAGAAAAAGAAATGAAACATTATTAAAAAAAAATTTCAGTTAGATCTTCAGATTATCATCATAAAGATCATGACTCGACTCAAATAATCACAAAACATTCTCTGAAAATTAATTTTGAAAAACAATCAACACACTGCACTACACATCTTAAGAACTGCACTAAAAATTCTACAAAAGTATGCGACACTAATGAAGAGAAACTTCAGGGTTTCCTAGGGTTTGCGAAATAATTCAGCTTTATACAATATGAATGAATAAATGGTCAATAAACAAAATGACTGTATTTGTGAAGTAAAGTATACCCTCAACCAGGGAAAACCACCCTCATTTAGTTGGGACATTTTGTTAAATCACAATCCAAGAATCTAAAGCTATTCTGAAGATGATTAAAAATCTGCTGGTCTCCTACATGCGTCACTCCTGTTTGTGTGGAAGTGCTGTACTGCCCAATTTGTCTTGACCAAGAGAATTCAAATTTGAGCAGGTCCTGACAGAAAACATGTGCTAAGTCTCCAAGATATCATCAGCGGTAAACATCACACTATTATGGTCAGATTTACTGAAAAAGGTACATACATTCACTATAAACATTTCCTACCTGGCTTTCTTTTGGCAGTAGATTTTCTGTTTGCTTTTGGACTCTTCAGGGCTTCATCCCGACACATAAGAGATGGGCGAAGTGGAGGGGAGGGTCGGAGGCAGGACATACTCCAGGTCTTGTAGATCTGCTTATGGTGGGGAGGAGAGTGGGGGTGGGGGTGCACAGACGGAGGCACAGTGGAGTGTGTCACTTGTGCAGTCTTTGCTTGGCTCTTCACTGTACTTATACTTGGCTGGGATGTCGATATGGAAATCTGAAAGAAAGACATTACTCTGACTAGAACCACATCTGCTTAAATAAACATCAATGAGGATTTTTCTAAAGAGTGAGTGAGTGTGAGTTAACGTAGCAGGGGGTAATATTTCAACCATAACGCTACGGTTGGTACAAAGCGCACCAAATGTTTGAGTCGAACGAAAGTGATCCAGCCAGACGCTCTACCAACTGAGCTACCCGGGTCCTTTTTCCTAAAGAAGAGTTGAGTTGAAATAATGTTTTACGTTGCAAGGGCAATATTTCAGCTATAATGCAACTTGATGTACAAGGTGCAAAGAGAAGGTGGTTCATAAAAGGGATCCACAGAAAGAGTGAGTGAGTGAAATGGATTTTTACATTGCACGATGCAATATTTCAGCCATAGCGCAATGTGATGTGTAAGAGACACATCAGGAAAAGGGAAAACACAGGATCGATAGTAAGAAAGTGAAAGCAAAAGATCCCCATTTTGGTCGCCTTGTAGGACAAGCATTGGGTTACTGAGGCCCTATTCTATCCAAGTGACACCATCCACAGAAAGAAAAGTGAAACCAAAAGATCCAATTTTGTCATCTTGGTTACTGGGGCCCTATTCTATCAGAGACACCACATCACTCCCCAGAAGCCCCACAGGGCTCCTAAGAAAGAGAGATTGAGTGAAATAATCTTTAATATTACCACGAGTATTACCTCAACCATAGCATCGTTAATCATAAACAAGAAACAGAGAAGAAAACTAGATCCAACTTCATTATACCGGAAATATTAATAAATTTGGATACATAAGACATTTGATGTGGGAAAACATGATTGATACTAAGGTTACCGGTTTTGAGCAATCTGTCTGCATCATACTAATGAAGGCGTCAATAACAGGTTGCACAAAAGCAGACTGCCTAGCTGGGGTAAGAACACAGCTGCTTTGTCACGAGAAGACCCCTACCATGAAACCAAAGCGACTCATCTTCAAGTGTGACTGACCTGTAAACTCTGTGGTTTAGTTGTGGAGGAATGATATGACTGCTGGATCTGCTCTCGGAGAATGTTCACCCATGGTCCTACTTCAACTCTCGTGCCGCACGTCACGACAATCTTCTCTATCATATTTCCTGCAGGTCATAACAAATTTCAAAGTCACAATATTGCTATCATACCAGGGTTTTCCTTGGAACAAAAATATAGGTGATTGGTTAATACCACTGTCGACTGACATTAACAAGTTGTATCTCTGCCATGTGGAGTGTGTTTCATTTTCATTATGTTGAAACTTTTTCGAAGAAACAGACATTTTTTCAAACAAAAGTTATGAAGAAAACATTTGCTTAATCATTAATAACAATCATTAATGCACTTAGAGTGAAATGTTGCTTAACCTCGGCAGTATTTCAGCCATAACACGATGATTACTTTTTAAAGAATGAAATGTTTGGGTGATTTAATGCGAATTCTGCCAACCACCTTAGAATATTTATAGGTGGTCTCCAGTTTGTGATAGGTGGTTGTTGCAGCCCGCTATTGTAATAGAATACAATACATTTTCATCATTTCACTAAGATGAAAGACGAAAAATACTGGGACTTATTTGATGAGTTAAAATTTCAAAGCAGCCAACAGTTTTGTCAAATAGAGACCTGGTAAATCATCCCCATCCCCTACAAACGGTAGTCAAGCAAGATAAACATCAGCATACTGTTATTGTGAAATGACGTTTTGGGGTCATGAAGACACTCCACAGATTCCTAGTTTTCATTCATAGATATTTTTTCTGTAACCCAAATGACTGAAATTTTATCATTTTTAAGTGGCTACTACAATGAAATTCAAAAACAAGAAACATCATGTCACATATTTACATTCCTGTCTTTGCTTATTACCTGAAATTTCGAAACCATTTGGATAATTTTCTGGGTCATCACACCGGGCAACATTCATTCCACTGAGTGGCAATTTCCCCTGAAATTAAAGAAAATAAGTGAGTGAGTGAGAAATTGATTTATCTCCGACAGTTTTAGTCTTGGTATGTGACTCTTGAAATATTTTGTAAGTACTAATACAATTATTTCGCTGCTTAAAAGTTCAAATAGTTTAAGAAATAGCATATTTTCATGACACTTAAGAAATGCAGCAGATCCTTTAGTGAGTGAGTGATGTTGTATTTCATAAGGTTTTTGTCAATCTTTCAGCCACATCACCACAGTGTCACCCACATTACACCGGTTTCAGGGTTTAGTCTCTAGGAAGCAGATCCTTTAATCTAGCAACAGGGGAAGGTCTTGATGGACCTCAACCTCAGATGAGATTACATATTGCAGGTGACAGGTTAAGTTACTTAATGCAATCAACCAAAGGAATGCTTTTGAAATTGCCTTTACACCAGCCATACCTCATACTGATATCCCGATAACCTTGGGCTCATTGACAACATGACGAGAACATTCGGAAACAAGACGAAGATGCGATCATATTTCTCTCCAGTCTGCTTGTGAACTTTGACCTGTGACAAATGAACTACTTCCCCAAGACTTGATATAGGCTGAAACAGAGCATATTTCACTGTAAGAATGAAAATGTGCAAAACGAATTTGAGATTTCATATAAATTTGCAGAAACAAGATTGAAAACAATACTGTCTATCTGCTCTTCATGTGATGGTTTCTTCCAAGTTGTTCAGACATGAAAAATTCCATGTTTGATCCTATATTATCCTCACTTTACAAAGGCTACATTAAATAAAAGATTGGCAAGCCTCCCAAGACATTTCAGAAAGGTCTCTGTAAAAATATATGCATGGGTCTATTTTTATTCTTTCTTGATGCTCATGTTCACAACAGACTTACCTCCCCTTCCCAGCCCGTTATTGTACTTGTGATGATTTCCAGCTCCATTTCCTTTAGCTTTCGTCTTTCTAAACATGAATTCTGAAAAACCAAAGCATTAATGAAACCTCAGCAACATATAGCTAAAATACATACACGAAGAGATTAGGCAAAACATTACTCAACAATACTGAGAGTAAAACAATATCAGTGAGCAACACATGCCTGTAGACTGACTGCAATCTCCGAAATTTATTATTTTTTACTTTTTATGTATTTTGCACAGAGTATATATTTATTGTAGAGAGCCCTGTGTCTCCTCGGCCGAATTTCAGTAATCAG
>JAUELE010222063.1:0-12802 GCA_031471655.1 Diodora aspera | reverse complement strand
GTCGTATCTTTTTCGTAAGTTCTTTCGTAAATATTTACGAACGTTCTTAGTTAAGAAAGTTTCGAGCATAGGCCCCCTGGTTTTCGAGGATGCTTTCGATTGTGTAGTGTAACATATTGATATTTGCAGCAATACAATTAAACTGACGTCAGCTTCCGGCTTCATCCATTACCTGCTGTCTCTTCGCTGGTCGAGTGACACAATGGTGTTCAACACACTGCTAAGCTCAGGGTGGGGTGAAGCAGTGAACACGTCGCCGATTCCAATCAGCAATTACAACAGATTTGTCATGGAAATACATATATCTCAAGACGTGCTTAAGGTGAGTAACAGATGTGTAACATATACCACGGACAACAAGGCCAGATACCTTCTCAGACCACATGTACGAATCCGGAAGTCGCTTGGCATTACGTCAGCCAATGACGAAGTGATATTTCATTGGACGGTAAGCTGCTGTTTATGTTGCTATATTTAGCTGACCGTGCACGTGCAGCAGTCGCAGAAATGGATGGTGACAACCGGTTTGGGTTCATTCCTTAACGGTAGCAGGTCCGATGTTTGTATGTCCAAGATACAAATAATTGTAACGTAATAGTACGCCTCTGGCTTTCTCGCTATGTTTCAAGATGGCAGTACAAGAAAGCAGTGGCACGGCGGTGGTCACACTTGTTCCGTCGCGTGCGCGGTAGTACCATATTTGTTATTGTAACGTAAAAGCTTGCCGTCCAGTGAAATGTCACCTCGTCATTGGCTGACGTAATGCCAAGCGACTTCCTGATCTAAGTCTGGTCGTCGATGATAAAAATTAGTTACCGACATAACTTGGTCTTAAACAGGGCTATAAATGCATCGTGAATAAAGGGATAATCATATTGTTTACAGGAAAGCTCCGCAAAGAATACAACGGACCACTTAAGTGTCTGACCTTGTTGCTTGTGCATATGCTGAAGGACAAGAGATAAAGGATCAATAAAACGAGTATCACACAATGTCAATACCAGGACCGTATGAACGTTTATATAACCAACATAAATTATACAGCGTCAATGGTGGAAACAACACAGACCCTGACAACCTGCTGGCATTGTTTGTGCATGTTCTGAATTAATCATTACCATTGGCGTGGCACAACATGCGATCCCTTATTGTTTCGACGAGTATATTTCTAAGGCAAGAAAGGTTTCAGGAACTGGGCGCATTTGGTTGCTGGGTAGCGTTTAAAATAAGATTCAGCAATTGGAATAAATGAATAGTGGCGTCTTAAAGGTTGTGTCACCCAGTGTGGTAACTTAGTGTGTTACCTCCTCCTCCTCTCCCCCTCTCGTGCCAAACCACACACAATCCTAAGACATTTTATTTGCACTAATTCTACTCCAGCATTCAGAACGGCTAAGGTCTTCTCTTGGTGTACACTGTTGGTGTACACCAGTATTCCGACAGCTCCACTGGCTTCAAGTTGAACAGAGAGTTACGTTCAAGTTACTGATGTTCGTCTTCAAGGCTCTAACTGGTTTTGCGCCTTGCTACCTTTCAAGTCACTAAAGATGATCAGTTTCCTAACTTACACAATGCTCATTTGAATGCGATCTTAAGGCAACATAAAACATGGCAGTGAAGTGCCCAGGTGACGACCAGAAAAAGACGCATGCCATAGTGTCATAACAGTCACAAGATTAAACTTTGAAGTAACACAGATTGCATAAAAGACTCAAAAGTTCACATCTGTGGCTCCCGTCCCTGTTCTTGTCCCGTATGCATGAGCTGGTAGTAAGCCCGTACCGCGGAAGTAAGTGGCAACGTCGGAAGTAAGCTATAGTTGAGCTCTACGGGGTGCACGAGCGTCTACTTCCGACGTTCGCTACTACCAGCTCATGCATACGGGCCTTGTCTGAGACTGTTCCCACCATATGTGAAACATGTAGGGGGTGACAACCGTTGTTGGCATGAGTGTACTTACCGCTAGACGAAAATATAGTCTCTGAAGTGAGATGAATATTTCTAATATACTCTTTTAAAAAGTAGGTGATATTGAACTTGCAAGGTCAATAAAAAAAACCTAATGATAACAATATTTGGTCCGAAACTAATTGTATCTTTTCAAAGAAGGAATTAATTAAACAACTCACCCTGTATTTCATTAACTGAACACTTTCTCTTCCTACCGTGGTCCGTAAAAGAAGGAAAGGGTGAGAAACGGAAATTGAAAGTTGACGTTTTTGCGTCAGTAGTGCGTAATGCCCCAAACTAATGATAATAATAATTGGTCCCAAATTAATTGTATCTTAACAAAGAAGGAATTGAGTAAACAATTCACCGGGTTCTTCATTACCTTAATCGTTTCTCTTGCTGTTATGGTCCGTGAAGGAAGGAATGGGTAAGAAAGGGAAATTGACATGTTTGCGTCAATAGTGCGTAATGCCTCCGTTATTGGCCAAACACGCAATGATTGGCTGAGACATCGTGCGTATGAGTTTACCTATGGTAATTTGAAACAGCCTGTCCCATTCTTCCACTAACGCCTGGCCAAGTTCATCTTGCGTGATTGGTGACCTTTCACGTTGACACACACGTCGGCCAATGATGTCCCAGACATTTTCAATGGGGGAAAGATCAGGGCTCATTGCTGGCCAGCGGATCCTATGGATCTTGTTTCGTTGAAGGTGGTCATTGACTATTATTGCACGGCGATCACGGGCGTTGTCGTCCTGAAAGACAAAACGGTGTCCCTCACGTCGTGCAAACATAGGATGTCAGTATGCTGTCCCGATAGTACTGAACAGTGACTTTTCCTTGCACGATATGGATTGAGCTTCGATTAGTCATAGTGATCCCACCCCACATCATAACAGACCCACCATCAAATCTGGCATGCTGGTTCAGGTTAACATTGGCATGGCGTTCGTTATGACGTCGCCAGATGCTACCATGCCTATCAAGGAAGTCTAATGTGTACCGGGACGACCTGTGGGAGGGTCAGCTGCCAGCTGTGTCCAGGGTGTTCGATGTCTCCCAAACCATCGTCGTAGGTCTCTAGCACATGCAGCAAATAGACCCATAGCTAACTACCAAGATTCATGTGTCACGACAGCTGCCCAACACTGATTCATACAGTGACGACACTTGCACAACAGATTCAAAATAGCAACGTCTACAGCATCAGCTTTAAGAACCGTATACGTGAAACGGATTTCCACCGTTGTGTCACGTGACCACCGACGATTTCCCAGATCCTGTGCTGTATACCCCATTCGCGTCCTTGGGAATGTCTTGTGGTGTAGGTTAACAGCAATCTCATTTGCTGTTTGAGTTCGATTTCTCAGAGCCTGGGTACGAATCAACTTATCATGGACTATTTTTGTTGACGGTGAACACCCTGAACGGCGTCGATCATCAACATTATGGGTTTAGTAACACCTGCTCTATAATCTGCTAATCACAGACTGGAAAACATTGAAGAAATTGGCAACCCCAGACTTACGGCTGCCAGTTTTAAGCATACCAATGCTCGTAGACGTTCAACACGTTGGAGACGTCGCATTGCGAAAAAATCAAACAAAGGATTGCAGTCAGAAGCTATCAAAATGAAAGAAATCTCAATCACAAGGAAGTAGATGACCTTTCTCTAAAGTGTCAAATTCAAATATGCACCCCGGCCACGTGTTCATGATTTCAACATGCCGCACGTGCGCATCGTTGATGAGCTTTGGTGCTCTGTTGTAGAGCAAGTCATGGTATCTTCATTGCAATCAGTGATTGTATCCAAAACGAATCATTATTTTGTTATTTATCTTGCAATTCCAACATCCCCTACTTTTTTGAAGAGTGTATTTATAAAAATATAATCATAAATATCCGCTATGAAATAAGATCCCAGAGAGTGTGCTCACTTTAGAAGAGTAAAGTTGAACGTACCTAGTCTGTACATGTATGCGTGACTCTGTTATAATAAACTGTCAGGGTCTGGATGACGGACTAACTTACATGTATACTGACGATCAAAAGAAAGTACACCGATCAGTTTTGAGGAATGGTGAAAAGGGCACAAACACAAAGTGATGCCAAACCTTTACTTCGAAGGTATAAGCATCTGACGACATATCAACTCTGAGATAGACAAAAATCACCATTAAATGTCAACAGGATAGTTCTCAAACACTAGTATGGGCAAATTGCTCATGACCCAAAAAACTGGCGGTATACTTTCTTTTGATCTTCAGTATATATTCAATTTAGAAACTCATTTTAATATACTCAGCCCGACTACTGAAAGGTCGGTGCAATGACCTCCAGATAGGCATCCAAAGTCATAATGGTGGGTAAATAAATGACTGAGTTAAGTTTTACTGAGAAATGTATATTTTTGTAAAATGAACAGAGGAACTGTGCAGCTGCATGATAAGAAAGCCATGTTACTTTTTATACACATGATACGTTCAGGTGTTTTTCGCATTTCTAGTCAGTTTTTAAAGTACATGTACCGATTTTGGCATGTTTGGTTTTCAGCAAGTCGCTACATAACGCGTCAATACTCAAGTATCGTACATTATCAATCAAATGGGTTACCTAACCACTGCGGAAGCAATAGTTTCAAAAGTGTCCTATTTATTATTATAACTATTCCAATGAGTGACCCTTCAACAGCAAATATAGTACAAGTTAACTATTATAATATATTCTTATCTTCCTCAGACCTATGTCGACGGAACTCTGATAATGACGACCCCGAAGCGAGAGGCAATGATCCGTGTCAATAAAATCCATCTAGAAGGGGTTCTTGCTGTCTACAGATTTGAGATTAACAAAGGAAGTGCGTGCTGACCTTACAAAGACACACAAGAGAATGGTGGAAACATCATTGACATCAATTAGAATACAGTCGAACCTCGTTTATCCGAACCCTTTCGTTTTTCTAAAATTCCGGATTACTGAATTCTGGTATTTGTCGGTATTAATAATAATAATAATGTGTACACTTATATTGTGCCTTATCCATACGGCAGTATGTTCAAAGCGCCCAACATTATAACCCCAGTCATTGGAACTATGTAGAATCCACAACATTAGTCAACTCCCCGGGAAGTATACAACCCAATCTGCCGGTTAGGTGCTAGAAAGTTAACTTTCACATTGCCATCGCTTCCGACCAGGTACCCAATTTCAGCTGGGTGAACTGAGGCAATTTACGAGCAAACCCACTTTTCCAAGGTTACACCACTGACATTGCTAGTGTCTCAGTGTGGGGCAGGGGCGAAGCCTTGAAAGCTTGGAAGCCTTCCAGGCTAGCCGCTCACCCATCCAACTACTCTCCGGGTTCGACGCTGTTTAACTTTGCAAGCTCGTGACTTCCGTGCAGTAGTGAGTTACTCCCCTTCTCAAGTAAAAAGACAAGTCAAATCTTTAATAAACGGATCAAAAATAGCAGCAATGAGTAAAACAAACAATAGGTACACCCTTCAATCTTAATCAAAGTAATCAAGACGCGTAGGCTGTAAAACAAACAAGTACATAATCGCCTAATCTGATTAAGTGGCATTTGCTGATTGCGTAATTAATAGGTAAAGGACAAGCGTTCGGACTGCGGAGCAAATTATCGTTTACTTTACCGTTTCGTTACAAGTTGAAGCCGTTCTGTTTCGGAAACCGAGACATACAGTGTATCGGAGGATTTTACATAGTGAAAAAGTCGTTACACACGAAAAGTGTTCGCAAATCGAGACTTCCGGATTATCGACGTCCGGATTACCGATACTTGGATTCAAACGGTCCCTGTGTCAGACATTCGTCAGAGACGTTCCCATGAGTTAGCTCCCCTACGTTCCACTAACAATTTGGACAAGAATCGGCGGATAAAGTCCAGAAGTCTTATGCTCGGAAATCAACCCGCTCACAACTGAAATACCTACGAGAACTACATGGTGTATGTTTATTAAATGTTATCGGTTAAAATAGGTTAATTATCACAAACAGGTGATGACTAATATAGCTGAAAGTCATTTGCAACTATCGCACATTTTGGGCAGTAATATTTCTTCTAATTGCTTCTTATGTGTTGTATTTAGTCCGCAATGGCAGAGTTACCTCCCCTGCAAGAGTGTCATGACAGATATTTATGAATCAAAGGCAAAAACTCTCTGAGCTCAGAGTGCAGTCGGAGATTGGTTGCAAGCTTTCTGGAAACGGTAGCCAATCATGCTCAACGTATTTTCAGTACCAGCCGGAACCTTGCAGGTTTCACCGCTTCAAGTTGGGTATTTGACTTTTGTACCCTGAGTCCCTGAGTCACTTTTAATCGCTCTCTTGTTATTAATTGTAAATTGCTATGTGTCGGTAATGCATATCACCCTATACATACTGTGGCTGGTAGGCTAAGTAAAGGGATATCATTTTAAACAGGGCATTCTAGTACAATCACAGTCACATGGACTTGATGAAAGTCTAGGTGGGTACGTGCTCCCGAACGCGAAAATAGGTCTGGTGCTATCTGCGTGAAACAAACAGCATAAACTGTAAACCATACATTGTAAAAGTGCCTAATTAAATAACACCGTATTCAATTATTTTCTACTTTCACATAGCTAGTCTCATTCCGAACATTTCTTTGAGGGTCTAACGAAGCATGTTCAGTCGATTTCCGATTACATTCAAGATTATGTCTGAAAGTTCGGAATGGGTTTGGTCTAGTTTATGGCATGGGGGTTCCAAAATAAAAGAGACGGTTCAAGAGGCTGTAAAACCGACAAACATGCTATACATTGTATCTGTTGTGTGTTATTCGTCGTATGTACATAATTGTATGTATATTTATCGTTTCGTAAGTTTGATTTTGTAAAGAAAAGCACTGAGTATGACCACGTTTCCTAGTTTGAGGTCTTCTATGTCTAGAGTTGTGTAAATCCATCATGCAATAAATGCCTGCGTCTGAAAGCGATTCCAATATAAGACAAGAGTTTAAATAATGACAATTTAAGGCAAGTAAAGTTAAAGTTAAGCTTACGCAAGACCAGCATACAATAAGCGCTTACGATGTTCTAAACCACTCAGACATGAACAATATATTGCATTTTATATTGACAGTGGGACATAGGAAGCTCTTCTAAAATACCCCCAATAAGCCCACATTAATTTCCGAGCAGGGGTGTCACCAGCGGATGGGGGCCAAGGGGAGGGAGGGGGGTTGGCTACAGGGAAGTATTCGGAGAAAATGTATGTATCTTATTGTGTTATTTTATTTAATGTTTATTGCTAGAAGTAATAATAATAATAGTAATAATAATAATAATAATAAGAAGAAGAATGTGTGTATTTATAACGCGCTAGTATCATACACTGAGTGCATGATCTAAGCGCCATATTATTACCCTGGTCATTGAAACAGTGTACCATCTACAACATTCGTCAACTCCCTAGGGAGTATACAACCCAAGTTGCTATGCAGTTAGGCACTAAAAGGTTCACTTTCACATTTGCATCACTTCCGACCAGGTACCCAATTTTCAGCTGGGTGGACTGAGGCAGTTACGAGCTAAGCTACTTGCCCGAGGTGACACCACTGACAGCAGTCCCTGTTTACAATGATGGGCACACATCCCAGAAACAAGGTGTCCACAA
Organism: Diodora aspera; assembly: GCA_031471655.1. Taxonomy (NCBI): domain Eukaryota; kingdom Metazoa; phylum Mollusca; class Gastropoda; order Lepetellida; family Fissurellidae; genus Diodora; species Diodora aspera. Next base: position 5,191 of record JAUELE010222063.1, on the reverse strand, counting down.
AATAAATACATGTGTATACATTGTTCACAAGACAACTGGTTTTATTGTGTTCCTTGAACATGTGTGGGTGTGTCCGGGATTTCAGACCCCGTGTCGGGGATCTCAGCTCCAAGTCGGGGAATTCATGGCACCACCCCTGTTAAGAAGACCCGTTCGTGGTTACCAAATCTCAGTTTCACTGGTCACCCGCTATTGGTGTTACTTTTTAATTCTGGTATGCCGTCAGTTTTAGAATGTTTTTCAATAACGTATTTTAGCAATGAGATTGTTCCGTTTAGTTTTTTTTACACGATCAGCACTTTTTTACAACGATTAATATGACGGGCGTGTTATTTGCGTACATTTTAATATACCCTATTTTCACTGAAAACACTGTAACATTATCAGTTAATTTACCTTACACATTTTAATATGTTTTTAAAAGTACACCCCAGGTAGCAACCTGTTATACAAGTTGATTATTCAATTTCTAAAGGTCATTATGACCCAACTGTTTCGCTAATTGAGGACTGACAGGCTATTGAAGGGACATGATCAAAGTTACATCGTGTTAAACGCATGTTTTTTCTTTGCTTCAAGTGGTTCCACACCACATATTTTATTCCCATTTTGTTTAGCGCCAAGATTCACGTAGACGTACGCGATAAACAAAAGGGATTCCCCAAGTTGACTTGTGGCTATAAATAAATCTCGCATCGACAAGCACATTCTGATGATGTCACTACCTGGTTACGGGCTACAACGGCGCTTTCGCTACATTGTAGAACATAGCGAATTCGTAATGGAGGTAAAACAAAAATGGAAAAGAAAAAAACCCAGACTGATGACGTCACCAGATGTGTGTTCGTGTTTGACTTAAGTAAACAAATGGAGTACAGTATCACTTCCGCTTGATAAAGGGTAATTTGTCGTCCACAACACATTTTGAAGCCATCGTTATATTTGCGAAAGATGTGTTTTTTGTTATAAAAAGAGCGATTTATGGCTTTTGTTTGTTGTTTGAGATGCAACTTGGATCTTGCCCCCTTAAGGCAATTACATGAAACGGCCGCGGTTGCTGTCTTTCATTGCGTCCCGAGATCTTGTCAGCCCAAGCCAGCTGTGATTGTGACTTGGCTATAATAAGATGAATGGCTAACACAGCGCGTCGTGTCCATTATACATTCTTCGATAATTCAGTTATGTTGACTCCTTGAACTTGGGGGTTTCAATAAATACCGTGAATGCGGAAAACCACGTCACTTCTGATCTTGCTTGTGTGTTGGTATTTTCGAGTCTGTCAAACTGTTTTGTCGTTTGAAGCAATTCCCCTGAGCTTCCCGAAGAACCTCAAGGCCAACTCCTTAGACAGGTGATAGCTGAAACCCCGAGCAGAAGATCTGGGGTAACCGATAGAAGCTTTCGGGGAAGTAGTTTCGTGTTTTAAGGTGTGCTTTCAATGTTACGATGTGTTTCTTTGACCCGAGTAAACACAAAGGTTTTTACTACCTTGGATTTAATAACCCTTTACTCGTTTGTTTTTCCTTTTGTAATAAGTATTTCAGAATGCCCTGTTGCAAGAGAAAGGACCCTTGCCATCGGGAGCAAAGAGCCCTATCCAAAAACCTCTATTTGTTGATGGACATTCTGTTTTTCTTTAAAACTAAACACACGACATACACACGCGCAGAAAAACACACACATACACACACGCCTTCACACAGATACACACACAGATTCTCTCTCGATTGTAAAACTCTTTAATTGTCTTCAGAAAACAAACAATGATACATCATCCACTTGGTATGGAAATTGTGCTGCAAGCTTTTGTGGCAATAAAATTTAATATTCGTTTCGATTTTGTACCTCTGATGCAACATTTGAATAAAGTGTCTTAAGAATGTGTTGTTTATTTTTTTCTTATATATGAAACACTTTCCTCATCTGTATGAATACGTGCTCCCGACCGCTAAAATAGGTCCAGTGGCCTCTGTGTGAAATAAATAAAATAAGCTGTAAATCATTCATTGTAAGAGTGTATCCCTAATTAAATAACGCCGTATTCCCCGAGTCCTGGCAGATACAGACAGATGTATTTTTCTATTTCCGAACCTTTCTTTGAGGGTTTACTGAAGAAAGTTACGATGAGTTTCGAATGCTTTCCGAATGTGAGCTGAATGCATTTAATTGCATGTGCAAGGTTTCCGAATGTTTACGAATATTTTAAAGATTCTGTCAGGAAGTTGAGTGCATTGTTTTTTCTAATATTTGACAGGAGTGTCAGAAAATAGATAAGGCCATTCAAGAGGCTGATTACCCGACAAATATGCTATATCTTTTGTGCATTATTCGTGGTATGTACATCATTTTATCTATATGTATCGTTTCAAAGAAAACCATCAGTTTGGCCACGTATCAAACTTAAAGTAGTTCCAAGAAAGATCTTCTTTACAATAGTTGTATTTCCTGATGTATAAAGATGTCACTTCAAGAAAACATGATTATATGTATTCACAAGAGTCTAATTGTAGCAGCTAGATCGCCAGGCATTATGAACAGGACATGACTCGCTGGGGGTGTGAATTCGTTTATTGATGTATACATGTTGAACGGGAACATTTGTAAGCCATTGAGCTCTGATACAATTGTATAATATAGTCATATAGTTTAATACGTTAGTTTTATAATTATACTTTTACAGCGACATCGTATATCATTACACAATATATCTTGATAAATCTTATTTTAATGCACATGTTCTTTTGTAAATAAATAAACAATGTTATCACAAATCATCTGCTATTTTGCCCAATAGATTAAAAATGTCACATCAAATAAATAACATTACTACTCAAATAAACGTACAAGAAAATATTGACAATCAACGTGGAAAATCCAGTCCCTACCAAAACGAAACCTTGTATTTTTGGACAAGTCTATCCCAACACCAAAATCAATATTTATATAGTTGTACCCCACAATAACATACCCACCTATGGGATGAAGCTGTTATCTTTTATCTGATCTGGTCTTCAAATCGTATTGGACCTGGCAAATCTAGACACTCACTCAGTATGGCAGTCAACAATTCACCAACCAGTCATTCAACACCACAACACAGCCTCACCATGCCATTAGATTTACACCAAAGTCAGACACAATTTATAGATATCAATGATTACACACTTTATTAATTCTCAAACTTGTACATACTATGAAAATAGTTATACCTACACTGTATCATAATATACTGACCACACAGTTAAAGTTATAAACGGTACTTGTAATATATTTACTTATTAACTACTAAATTTTATATTTATTACTTATTAAATAATATATTATTACCTTTTAATTATATTAACATTGTTAATATAAAGTTATATAACATTGTTAATATAAAGTTTTACAAGTATCATTATATGTTAAACTTTTTAGAAAACTAACCTCATTATGCCTATGTCCCTCTCTCTCTCCAATGCAAGCGCAGTGCACATGGTTAGATCAACGTGTGCAGGAACAAACTATCCAATCAGAGGGCTGATTTCTGATCATGTGATACATAATTTGCCATTCCGAGCTGAATCCGGAATGATCACACCAGTTTATAAAAAGTCCATACATTTTCCAGCCGCCATCAAATACCACAAAACACTTCAGAAAATCAACTTTCATGTCAGTATAATTGATTAGTAATAAACAACAACTAAAAGTTAAATACTACCACCACAATAATAAATTGGAAATATTTGAAGAACCTTTTCATTTTGTTTTGGCTAAGATTCAAAATACCCTATTTTTTCATATCTCCTTCACGGCACTGCAATGATAACATATCAAAGCCAGTAAAATACACAACTTACTACATAATAACCATCCTTGAAATCCAGGGCATCATGACTCCGCCAACGTCCGTCATATACCCTGGATGTACTCCTATTCACCACCGTCGTTTTGTGAGTGTGTGAGTGTGTGTGGGTGTGTATGGGTGTGTGTGTAAAGTCCAAATATGCTAAATATAGACAACCGATGAAAACATGTCGCATTCACGTTGGTGGAGTCATTATGCCCTTGATTGCCAGGATGCATAAGAACATGCATTTGACGACTGAATCCAATTTCAGTCCTGTCAGGATTGGGGAAAGTGCTGGGTTTTTTTCTACGTGTTTGTCAATTGACTGCAATCGGGATCATGCTGTCATCTGACGTTTGTGCAGCGGAAATCAGTTACAAGTAATCCTGGTTGCCCCCCAACTACACTTCAACAACACAAGGAATAACAGAGAAATACAGTATGTCGCATGTCCACTACCATGATGATCACAAAGCATCCGACGTCAAATCCTCTCGACAAATGTTGTCCATACGTCTCCAATTTCAACAGTCCTTGATGCACTTGATTCAAAGATTTGCAGCGTCGTACACAATTGACAGACTCGTTTAGGACGTTTAACCGTGTCATCCCTCTGCACTTTGGTCCCACGGTATCGCAATACAGACGTTGTGTCATCAACACACACCTTCTGTAATGACCTCAAACCTGTAAATTGCTAGCACCCCACGTATTAGGATTCTTCTGGTGTCCAGAAACATCTGTATCATCGGGCTTGACATCATCAGAACGTCATCAGCATAGGTCTAAAGGAGAAAAGCGCCGATACACGTGTGTCTAGACTGGCTAAGTTCAAATGAACGAAAGCTTTAATGAAAAGTTGCGACTTGAAAACTGAGAAAACATCAAAACAATGAAAACAACTAAAATTTAATTTAAAGCCATACATAACCCAAGCGTCCTGGTGACGCAGAATGCTCCAACGTTCACATCTGCCCAACTCGCCCCCGTTGCGCCCGTGTTCCATTAATTTAACATTTCAACATACCTGGTGTTATCTGCGCATGTTATCTACTTTTAACACAAAATTTAAACCTTTTATTTGGACCTCATGTGTTACTCAGCACTCCTCGTGCTCAGACGTACGCACGGTGCAAGAGTTAATAATAATAATAATAATAACAACACTTGTTTTGCGCTACATTCCATCAGAACTGGTACTCTGTGCGCCTTGTTTATGGACACTGGACTAAATCAATAGAAAGAACATTAGTTTGTATTGTTCATTTTAGATTGAAGTGACCTTGAAGAAAACTGTTTTGATTTTACTTTTGAAATGTGACAGTGTATCACACGATATTATTTCATAAGGCAGACTGT
>JAUELE010222052.1:0-12802 GCA_031471655.1 Diodora aspera | reverse complement strand
TGTCTGGGGCATCTTGGGCCAATGTATGCGTCAACGTGAAATGCCACCAGCCACGCTAAAGAACTTGGCCAGGCGTTGGTGGAAGAATGTGGACAGATTACATCAAATAACCATAGGTAAACTAATACGCACGATGCCTCAACGAATCAATAAGTGTTTGGCCAATAACGGGGGCATTACGCACTATTGACAGAACAATGTCAACTTTCAATTTCCGTTTCTTACCCATTCCTTCTTTCACGGACCATGGCAGCAAGAGAAACCGTTTAGGTAATGAAATACCGGGTGAATTGTTTACTCGATTCCTTCTTTGTAAAGATACCATTAGTTTGGGACCAACTATAATTATCATTAGTTTGTTATTGACCTTGCAATTCCAATATCCCCTACTTGTTTTTTTAAGAGTAGGCAATCCTTTAAATGTAACTGTGATTCAACTGAGTGAAAGTGATAACATTGATGTCTCAAGAATCAAATAAATTACGGAAATAGCAGATCATGCGCCGTACCTTGGTATTTCAAACGCACCATTCTAAACATGCAAGATAATATTTGGTCCATTTGGTCATATCACTTCTAAATATGCGCCACAGGTTCGCTCGATACCACTCGAGGTAATCCGTAAAAACCATATGAAATCGGACGCCACGCATTCTGAATGATATTCGCATGCGCAAAAGAAACGTGCTGCTGATATGGCGACCCTGCATATAATACAGAAATGGGTCATCTTCCCGATCACGGAATGAGACGAAGCCGCTACGAATGCTGCTGTGTACACATCTTGCTGTGTGAGCCTAAGTGTATGCTCTGACGTTTGTGTCTGGCACTGGTCAGTCTGTACCAAGAATAGCTGAGTTTCAACTGAGGACCTGTTTATTCTATTTGCAACGCTTCACAGCACTGGTCAAGCAATGACAGGACGTGCCGCGCGGTTGGAGTAATGTGACTCCATTTCTGAGGAAAGCAGATGAAACATTGAAATTGACTCTATTACAGTTTCAACAGAACTGGCGCACTGATCATGAATCCATAAATTTGACACATCAACCCCCAGTTTTATGCAACTACGGCTGGTCCACAGAAAATCGAGAGAGTTGCACAAGTGATGTTGTAACCAGTCACTTATTTGCAACAGACTTGACTCCAACAAAATGTACCTTGTCATTCATATGCGTATGTGTGCTTCACTATGTGTCACTGATATTACAAAATATTTATGAATTATGACGAAATCATAAAGATATGATGAGGAAAGAAGATAATAGCACGATGAGCATAAATATTTAACCTCGGTTAAAATAGCGTATGCTAAATGGAATAACAGAATTTAGGGCCCTATTAGTTCTTAAATTATGTAAAAGCAGACGACGCACAGAACACTGAGGGATGGAGAATGTGGCTGTCATCATTAATAATTTTAGCTGTGTCTTTTCTCAGTTGACGGTCATTGGTTAGGAAAACCAGTGATTTTACCTGCTTTATTAAAGGCCTCCCCACATTGAAGCAGCGCGTCGGCAGCAAAACATCGCTCCTGTTTATTTATGATAAACACCCCACACTGAAGCAGTGCGTCGACAGCGCGCAAGCAGCGCGTCAGCGTCAACATTTTGAATCGCGAACAAAATTTAAAGCGATTTTCCTATTTGTTTATGTTAGTTCCATCAAAAACACATGTTAGAATTACCAATCAGACTGTTTCAATCGACAATTCAACAATGCCAAATAGAGTATGTCAACGAAGAACACTTCGTACTTAAAATACAAAATCATCGTTGTCTTTATAACATGGTTACTACGTATTAAAAAGGGAAAACACCTACCAAATATGAAAATTTGAATGTTAGTTTCTTTTGTACTGTCGAAAAGGTGTTCACGTGCCCTCTCTCGCCTGATGCCGTAGCCCCCTTCCCAATTTGGCTTCCTCTGCTCAGTGCATATAGAATACATTTATTAATGAACATACACTCATATATAGTTATGTAGGGTGTATGAACAACGCTTTGGTTTCATTTGTTTTGGTTCTTAAATTTCCAAGGTCACATTTAGCATAAAAATCATTTGACTTTGTTTGAGAAGAATGAATATTTCTGAAATTCTACCTTTCTCATTTTCTGAATTTTCTGAATAATCGTGGTCATCTATTGCCTGAGCTCTGAGCGAGAAGGACAATTTATAACTGTGACTGTACAATAGAACACATAATAACAACAACGATAGAAGTTACTGAAAAAGAATTGGAAAATTAAGATGCATGTACATTTGTAGATTTTTCATTTTGTTCGTTGAAAAAAACTGCGTTGCACATAGCATTTTTGGTTATTTGTCAGGAATACCCCAAAACATATCTGAAAACAATGCATTTCAGGTAATATTTATTGAATTTGACGCGCTGACGCGCTGCTCTAGTGGGGGGTGATTTTGGCGCGTTGACGTAGGAGATAGTAAGTCCTACGTAGGAGAAAGTAATTCCTACGTAGGAGATACTAAGTCCTACGTAGGAGATACTAAGTCCTACGTTGGAGGTACTAAGTCCTACGTAGGAGATACTAAGTCCTACGTAGGAGATACTAAGTCCAACAAAAATTTTCACCGTGACCCTACTACGCTTCCGTAGGTGCCCAATAACTGTGCACAGTTTTGTAAAAATGAAGCCAGTCATTCAGGAGAAGTCGCGCTTACAAGACCGTCAATTTCATATTCCGATAACCAAGTGATTCAGTTGGATTATCTCCCCTGAAATATTTTCGGCAGCGATCATATTATTCCTTCATGCACATCTACAGGCGATGCCCAACAACAGTTGCTGTGCACAGTTTTGCAAAAATCAAGCCAGTCGTTTGGGAAGAGTTGCGCTTACAAGGTACATGGTCAGACGGACAGGCAGACGGACCGATGGGGTGATTCCTATATATCCCTACCCCAACTTCGTTTGCGGGTGGTATAATAATAATAATGATAATAATAATAATAATAATGATAAGAATACAAGTTTTCCAGAGAAGAGTTATACCCAGTACTATTCTGTACATTATTAGTATGTACATTCACCTAAACGTAAAATGTGTGCCTTCGTAAACGTGAACAATGTATCAGTATTACAAGGTTTGTGTGCGAAACCTCCATACAAATAATATAAAGTGAACTTTCATGCATAATTGTTACACCATACTGCTCCAATAGAATATTGTATCAACTTGTTCTATGTTGGACCATGTGACATTTAAATCTTAAATAAACAATAATCTTGAATGTTACTATTTCAGAATTCGAGTTTGTATGCATAAACAGTCCCACGTGCCTTAATCTGAAATGTTATATTGCTCAACCCTATGAGCATGTCACGTGATACACACTCCTGAAGTGATAACCGAAGCACACAAACGATAAATAAGTATACATTGTAAGCAAGACATTTGTGGAAGGCAAACTGTGAAATTATCAATAAATAGAAAATACAAGTCAAATACATAGATCTAGTGTGGGTGAATATGGAAAGAAGACACACAAACTACGCAACGTGTGCATCAGCCATTAAACCGCTCTTTATTCCCTTAATAAGAAGATAATCAGCATAACATCAATATCTAAGGTTAAAGTACATGTAGGTATAGCACAAATTTAAACACTGAAGTCAGTGTGACGTTTTAAACATCTGTTGTCAGCAATAAAGGCGCCGCCTGAATAGACTCCTCATCATGATCCTCGTCATCATCAGTGTCAGGTTTCTTGACTGAAGAATAAGATATCTGTATTTATCATGTAACTACATGTATGCTTGGTATTCCTTAGATAAGCTCATCACATTATAAACACGAATAACACGAGTGCATATATATGCAAATGAGGTTACCGGAAAAGAAACTACTTTTGTCTCATCTGAATGGCTTCTTTTGATGTTGACGACAATGTTGTCATCGACAACAAGGTCTCAGGCACTGTTAAATCTGTAGTTAATAGATAGAGGATGTATCACATATGAAACACAATTATTGTTGGCGCAGTGGTAGTTCTCAGGAGCAGTGATCCTTTCGATTGAGCCTATTCACTTATTAATGCTCGTTTGTTTGTGAATTGACAGAACTGACCTTTGAAAATTAAGCAATAAAAAGACAAATGAGACGTTATATGATAAATAGAATTCGTCACTCGTGTGTTCGAATATATAAAATATCAACCTCGTCTACGATAATCGGTATTTGTCTCGCCACGGTTTGACAAATATTGCTGATCGAAGATTTGGTTGATATTTTACATATTCAAAAACACTCGTTGCGAAGCCTCTATATCTTGCATACGTAACAACTGTGTCTCAATGACTGCGGATCCTCATGCAAACAACCAACTATTTTCCCTGAACGAAATATATGAATGACAGTCCGGAACGGTGAACTTGTAGACTTTCCCTATTTTTTGTACAGACATATATAACGGCCCACATGGAAAGGAACTTCATCTCATCTTAAAAAAAGCAGCGTGAATTTAATTGCGTTGTTTGAAAGTAAATTAAACTAAATGAAACACATTTAACAACACGGTAAGATTAAAATAATTTTTAGAGTAATGGCCACTTCCAAAAATTATCCAGTTCGTTTGCAAACTTTCCTGGTTTTTTTCTTATCTCTACATGTATGCCCATGTCTTTCTTACTGCCCGTCTGAAAAATGTCAACAGAGCAAACCGAATCATGAACATTAGATGTATTTGGAGCAGTGAGGCATAATTATCTGGACAAAACAAACATAGGATCTCTGTTTTTATCAATTATAAAATAAATACTTTTCCCAAGAAAATAATATTTGACCCTAAAAGGCCTCCATACCTGAGCTTTAACCAGACCTCACTTTAAAGAAGTGTGCTGCACGTGGATTTTGAAAAATCGCTCGATGCAACTGGGAACGTGTTAAACCAGAAGGGTCATTAGAAATTGCAAAGAATGTTTTAATTGCTGGCTGTGTCTATTGTTTGACTTGTGGCACCATCAGCAGACAATGTGCCGGGAAAAAAGACATCTAGCGATAGAAGAAGCTGTTGGCGCCGTTGGTTTATTTGACAGTGTTTTGTTATTACGTGAGGCGGGTCGCTTTATCAACGTTAGCCATTATCCGCACACTACGCCAGAGGGATCAGGAGACAGGATCTGTCCAAAAGAGACCAACATCGGACCGTCCAAGGATTACTACGGCTCGTCAGGATCGCCAAGTTTCTTGTATAGCCAAACGGAATTGGCAAACCTCAGTAAAATCCATCAATACTGAGTTCAGAAATGTTACTGGTGTGCAGATGCCAAATCAAACTGTTAGAAACAGACTTCATGCATCCAACTTACGTGCTCATAGTCCAGATGTATATTTACCTTTGAATGCACACCATCTACATGTGGTCAGATCTCACTCCAACATTGGACTTGATGATCTGATATGCATTCTTTGTACAGATGAGTCAACAATTCTGCCAATTGAACACGCTTTAGACATGCTTCAGAGGTGTATTTCACATCCTCCTCTGACCCCAACAAACTCTGGCCAGTGCAGAAATTTCGTTCAGAGCTTTTCAAGGTTCTGCCGAGCCGAAGTGAGCGCCTGATGAGGTCACACAATATATTGAACTTGCTTGTGTAATTGCCTTGACACTGGGACGCCTGATCTGTTCCTAAGCTGATTCGTGACTGTTCTGACAACAACCTGTATGTTCAGAGTCAGCTCTTCTGCTCAAGTATATTGTCTCTTTTTGTGTATGGAATTAGTCGAAATGATGTCACAAACGCACAAAATTAAAATTTAGCTTACTCAATTAAACGTTTGTAGTCAAATTTGAGTGGCCCTTAACACTTTTTGATAAGTATAGAATTAACATCACTATAAATACATGTAGCTAATGCCTATTTACTGATGCATTTTAGAAACGCAAAGCAGAAGATTTAGTGTAATTAGTATGCAATGCAGGCAAAAAGAATGATAAGGCCCAAACAACATTTGAGAATAGCAAAGACATAATTTTGTCAATAAGACTGAGTTTTAGGAAATACTGCACCCCATCGTCAGACCATATGCAGGTACCATTGGTAATGATTTCGTTTTAATGGACGGCAATGCGTGATCACATCGAGCTCAACTAGTGAACGAATATATTGACAGAGAATCCATCGAGTGCATAGACCGTCCAGCTATGTCCCTTGAAATGAATTCAATTGAACACGCTTGGGACATGCTTCACATCCTCTTGTGACCCAACCAACCCTGCCCAGTCAAATTTGGGCGGTCCTTAACGTTTTTTGATAAGTATAGAATTAACATCTCTATCAGTTGCTTATTCCCAAAATACAGCTCTGACTATACACTGACACATTTTAGAAACTCATAGCAGAAGCTTATTATTAGTATTAGTATTATTATTATTATTACTATTATTATTATTACTATGCAATGCAGGCAATGGGAATGAAAAGGCCAAAACAGCATTTGTAATGTTGTCAATAAGGCTGAGTTTGAATCTCATCTATGTTCCCAACATGAACACAACTGACACAACTCAGACATTGCTGTGCAGCTGTCACAGACGTGCACAATCATGTTGAATGCAATGCACGTGCAACACGAGTTCCTGGATGCACTAACAGCAAAATACAATCACGAGATGCCATGCACTCCCATCATGCCACGGTCAACGGAATGAGCATTGGGTCAGGCGCTGACAGGAACATCACAACGCGAGGTTACAAGAATATTTAATGTCCACGCATCGACCACAGGACGTTTTATTGAACGGCACCAACAGAGCGGAAGTGTTCAAGATCGACCTCGCCCTGGGAAACCCCTTGTGACAATCCCCAGACAAAATCGACTAATCTACCTGCACCACCGTCACAAACGCTTCCTTCCTGCGGCAGCGACCAACACTTTTAGAAGTCACGGTGGACCCATACTGCAAATATCGGTCATCCGACGTCTCCATGGGGTGGGACTGTTGTGTCGATGTCCTTACAATGGCAACATCCTCACCGTGCTGCTTTCTACGGGAAAATAATCTTTTGTGGCGAATCGGGCTTCAACGTCAGGTATCTAGACGGCAGAGAACGTGTGTGCAAAAGACACTATGAACGTTTTGCAGATGTGTCTTTGGATCTACCCCAAAGAACACCTGTGAGTGAGCTAGGGCGCCGGTACGCCAACGTCAGCCGGCACTTCGCAATGTTGCTGAATCGGGTCAGTCGTTGCAGGATGAAAGGTTCCTATTGTAACGGTCAGGCGTTGGTGTCATTGTTTTTTTTCCTGCGCCCTCTTCGAGTCTGTGCACGTGCCAATGATCCTCACACCAGTCTTTTAGTGAGAGGTGAAATTGTTGATGACGTGTGCCACCTTATGGATATGAATTGCCACCAATTTTGTGTGTGGACTATTGGCTCATTACACCTGATTAAATGCCCTAGTAAACAACTTACTGTTCCACATGTTGTTTGTGATATTATTGGAAAATTCGATTTGAGTTTCTAAGGTGTATCAGTATACAATTTTCTCCAAAGCGCATATTCAGCACTAGAAACATGCACATGGCTCACATATACTGATGTGGTGATGCCCCAGTATTGTCTCTTCCATTTCAAAGCAAGAATCATATAATAACTGTTCTCACCTTTTCCTTCATCATTTCTGAAAGGCAAGACACAATCAATCAACAACAGCAATAAGATAACGAGCGTATCATTCAGTGAACTTATGTCAGTGATTCATTCGTTTGTGTCTCTACTGCCAGAGCCATTATTTCATTATTTCTGAAAGGCAATGGTTTGCATTTTCGAGTGATTTTTAACACTATGTCAACAATTTCAGTAAATGTAGGTTTCGCAACAGGCTTCTAATGATGTTAAGCACAAATGAAATTGTCTTATCTTCTGATGAGAATTTCAAATAGCTCTTATTATTGTTCAAGTCCCACTTCCAAAAGAGTCATGTCTGTGTGATACAATTCCACAAGTAGATGTAAATTATCATGGGAAAATAAGAAAATGTACTTAATTATGTAACATCAGTTTAAGGGTGATTCATTCAGATTCACTGCTGACCAAACATTTCTCCAGATGTAAGGGATTGCTAAAAACAAGGATTAATTCTGACTTTTTAATGTTCACGACGGTGGTGAGTTCTGCAGCAATTGTAGAGATAGATCCAGCACCTGAGTCATCTGAACCTATGGTTGAGAATTTCATCTATAAAACAAAGGAACAGTATTTAATGGGAGAGGTCAACCTGCAAAAATAAGACAGCAATGAACACAAGTCCAACTAACAAGTTAAATAAAAAGCGTAAGAAATTAAATAACCAGCAATGTATCAAAAGTTAACTCTTATTGAAGCTTATTCAAAGAACAAATTATGTCCAACATTGCATGGTATGCAACTTGCATTTCAGCTCACTGCATATTTAAACAAAGGGCGCTATTCGGGTGCATAAAATAATTATTATGACTTTGTCTGAAGTATGCTTGTGTTGGTTGTATATCTGACAGCTGCGTTTTGGATTATTATATACTCGTTATTACCATTAAACGAGGTTTCACATCATATTGTGCAGTTGTTTCTTCTTCACTATTAGTAGTGAGTGTTATTGCCTCTAGTTCCATCATCCTGGTAGACACAATTGAAACATCAGCCTTCAAACAATAGCACACCTAGATTTAACGGTGGTCAATGAAATGCATGATATTATAGTATTGGTTTTAGCTGGGTGACACTTCTTCTCAACGTACATTTTAAATATTATATCGTCAGCTATGCCAAGCAAAATGTCTCATTCAGAGGTCAAACGTTTATGAACTGACCCAGTCGGCTCTCCGAATTGACGGACATACAATGGAACCAGAACTTTCTGGGAATGGGAAATATTACTTGCTGAATGTAAACGTTTTGGGAAATGAACTAACCAGAACACTTTAGGAACACCCCAGTCTTGAACATTGAATTTGTGTTCTCTTTTAAGAATGAAAAAAATATATATTTGTAATAAGCTCTCGGGATAGATGTTAGTATCCATCATTTTGTGACTCAAACACCAGCATCTGATGATGATGAAGGTCATCAGACTACTTTGATGTTTGATTAATATTCTATACAATTTAGTGGTGAGAGCATGAATGCCACAGACATGAAACATATGCACATTTTGTTTCATTAAGTTTTTCAACAGGACATGTCTCACGCATAACACATGCAAAATTATGTTTCAAAAAGCCATGGCGATGTTAACTTGTTAATCACTTCATCAACATGCTTTAAAGAAGACACTTGATCATTGAGGAGAGGGCAAGAACAATTGGCTGTTTCAGTGCGGGAAGCAGGTTGCAGATTCACCGTCAGCCAGTCTTTCATTTGCAGGCTACGTCAACGTTTTCAACAGACGATACTGTAAGTGAGCGACTCAGGGCATTACGCCCGCGTCGCACCACAAGGAGAGATTACCTCCCGATGGCAGCATTGCGGGAACGAACTGTCACTGCTAACCAGTTAGGACAACTGAGGAATACCACCGGAACAACCATCAAACCGTAACGAACCGGCTGAGGGCAAGTAGCCTCCGACATCGATGTCAGGTTTACAGACCCCGTCTGCTTCCACGTCACAGAGCAGCCAGAAGTGTTTGGGCTAGCCAAAATCGCCAATGGACATGGCAACCGTGATCAGCTGTGCTGTGCTGTGCTTCGCTTCACAGCGTAATGATGGCTGTATTCTGGTTTACAGAAGAGCTGGATAACGTTTCGCAGACGTCAACGTTTGTGAACATAATCATGTTCTGTAATGGTGTTTTGGGGGATTTCGCCTTTCACTATAGGACTGATCTTTATGTCATCCGTGGTAATCTGAATGCAGTGAGGTACATGTACGAAATTGTCAGACCCCATGTCCTTCTTTGTCCTCAACACATTGGACAGCAGACAGTTTTCTAGGATGACAATGCAAGACCACATTGGGGACGTGTCGTGACTGATTTTCGTAGGCAGAATAATATCACACGTATGGAATGGAAAGCATATTCCACTGATGTGGCCCCCATTGAACAACTATTGAACATTCTTGGCAAACGTGTGATTCAGAATCATCCACCACCCCAGGATATGCAACAGCTCACTCAGTCATTCAATAATGACAGGCTATTCCTTAGAATGTTCTGCAGACACTGGTGCTCTCTATGCGTCGCAGATGTGTTGCGTGTGTGGCTGCTTGAGGTGGCCACACCCGTTATGTAGCCATTAGACAAACTTTGACTTTCATTTTTGACTTTCTTCAGATTTTTAAGACCGCTGACTAAACTTGTAGATGTGCGTGGCAATATGATGAGGAATTACAGGTGCACGTGTTAACTTGAAATCAGACCACCTCTATAACCTGGTGCGGCCATTTGTTGTTGCCTCGAGTTTACTCGGAATGAAGCACAAACACCCGTTGTTGGAACGAGATGGACATTTTCTTACCTGTGTCGACACCGGAGTAGCCACTCGGATATAGTGTTAGCCGGACTGACTGACTGCCGGTGAACCATGAAAGGTGTCTGGTATCTATACTGGTCGTAGAGTGGGTACGCGTTACATTTCATTATAAATGAAATTCTGGGTAAGGGGGATAGTATTTTCACAACATCCCAGCTTAGAAAACAAAGACCAATATCGATATGGAACTAATACTCGAATGCGTAACCAGATGTCCGGCATCAACATGGAGACAATGAACGTGCTTTTCTTACCACTATTTCAGATTTTGCAATATATTTGAAACATAGATAAACACATTAATGATTATAATTATCTAATGCGTAACATAAGACATTAATTAGTTTATGATATTCATTAGGTTATTACCGTGTCACATAACGATCTTTAATACAGTACCGCACCAAGAAAAGCGATACAAATGAAATCTACATCAAATAATATAGAGCGTAAGGTCGTGAAATGTGTCTTCTTTAGGGTTAGTGTTTAGTTGCTTGTTTTCCCCATAAATAGATACAGCAGGAAACATGAAACACGACGCCTAAAGGGTAATCTGATCTGGGATGTCGGTTCGTTGTGGCACCGTGTTTGCGTGAATCCAATTGTGCACAGCTTTACAACATTAGTGAGAAAACCATTACATTTTCAGAGGAACACCAACACAAATCTGACGTATTGCAACTTCGGATAATTTTCAAAAATAGTCGAAAATATGGCATAATACGACAAAGTGAGGTGGTCAGATCATTCGTAAGTGGAACGTAAATGTGTCTCCATCAAGCGACCAGATGTTGGTACGTTATTCGTCATTCGACATTCGAAAGACGAATGACTAATAAATCCGTTATTCGCTTTTCGAAAGTCGAATGACTAATAAGTCTTTCATTCATCGTGTGCGCGTTTGTTTGTATGTATGTGTGTGTGTGTGCGTATGTGTGTGTGCGCGCGTTTGTTTGTATGTATCTATGTATGTGTTTATGTATGTATGTATGTTTGTGTGTATGTATGTATGTATGTATGTATGTGTGTATGTATGTATGTATGTTTGTATGTATGTGTGTGTGTGTGTGTGTGTGTGTGTGCATGCATGTATGTATATATGTACATGTATATGAATGTTTGTGGTTACAACTTATGTGTATTATTTATGTTACTTGTTTTGTGTGTGTACATCAGCCAAACATGAACATGCGTGTGTGTGTGTGTGTGTACATCAGCCAAACATGAACATGCGTGTGTGTGTGTGTGTGTGTGCGCGCGGGGGAGGGAAGGGAGGGACATGCCTCCTGGACGGAGTTAACATGATGTAGAGGACATCCGCCCCATCTTCCACAACACCCCACCGATGTACGGAAGTGGTGTGATTAAAGTCTCCCAATGATAATCTATACTCCTTGATTCTTGTTAGTTCGATCCACTGTCAAACAGACAAATTACCCGGAGTAAGCTAAAACTGCCTGTCTGCCATAACAACATGTCATTGTTTAGCCACGGTGTGAGATGACTCGGAATCCCCCGTTATATGACTGTTCAATCAAGCAGCAGTGCAGTGGTCGATACACTGTATGTAACAGGCCAGTATAGACGTCTACCTGTTCCAGGTCTCCTGCAGTATTGATCCTGTTGACGTGTACTCTAATTAGCTTCCCACTGTGTGGACTTACACTAATAATCACCCGTGTAGAGATGTCTAATCCGATCCCAGTCTTTGCTGTGTGATAGGTTACTAAGCGGCGACATGGAAACACTTACAAAATCCATACATCAGGCTTGCAGATAGACTGTGATTGTTGTGTTCAAAGACTGAACAGAAAATTCGAAAAAGACAGTTTCTACACCACCAGATCTACAATGGTTGTATATATATATATGGCTTTCAGGGTGTTCCTTGCAACCCGATGCCAGTTTCGTATGCGCAGTCAATGTCCCATGCGACTTAGATGAGTAATTACATGAGTTCGTACTTCAAGGTCATGACCAAGTTCATTAATATTATTTCATTCATACCACGTAACAAAAGAATACCGGTTAATACCGCTTTGTTCATCACATCCAGAGAAGTGTTGTTTATACATTAAGACCTCATCATATGTTTACATCATACATGTCCTTTAGTAGGAAGCGACGATTTAATGTGTAAAGGTGAGAATTGGAAACGTTTGCAAATAAATAGATTGCACGAGTCAAGAGTAAACATAAATAGATTATGGAGAAGTATACATATACAGTTTGTTTCAGTTTATATCCTGACGTCCAAAAGAAAGTATACCAAGATTTTGAGAGACTACTGAATAAATTCGCAAATGCGTTGGATATACAAGAG
>JAUELE010222041.1:0-10636 GCA_031471655.1 Diodora aspera | reverse complement strand
GCGAGTGATTTGCGATTTTATGCAATTTTCGACATCTTTCAGTCATATCCCCATGGTGTCATCCACACCATGTTGGTGACAGGGCTCAATCCCTGGGCTGTGATTTTAACCTACAACTGCTAAGACCGACAGACTACTAGGCCGACTCACTAACCACTGCACCCTCTCACACCCTTGTACAAATACAATTGGGTTATTGGGGCCCTATTCTTTCCAAGAGACATCACTTCCCAGAAGCACAAAAGATGAAAGCAAACCATCCCCATTTTATTTGACTTGCATGACAAGCATTGGGTTACTGGAGCTCTATTCTTTCTACACGAGTCCCTGAATGTCCTGGATGCTCACCTAATAAATCGGGCAGGTGACAGATTTTGAATTCAACTTTGACTGATGTACAAGGTGTACACCGAGGGAAGAATAGTTCGTAAAACAGATCGATTAAAAAGTGAAAGCAAAAGATCCCTCTTTTAGTCACCTTGTACAAGAAACATTGGATAACTGGGGATCTATTCTATCTCAGTGATACCACATAACTCCACAGAAGCCCCATGGGGCTGCTATTAGTAACAACTGGTTAAAGTATTGCATTAACGATGCAATACCCATGAGAGAGTGATTTGGCGTTTTACGTGGTTTTCGACAATCTTTCAGCAGCATCATAGTCTCACCAACATCACGTCAGTGTTAGGGCTCCTGTCTCTCCGGGCTGAAAGAGAGGTACCCGGGCGGGACTTGAACCACAACTGCGTAGGCTGGTAGATTGCTGGGCCAACGCACTAACAACTGCCCCATAAAATTCATGTCCATCAGTTACCTCTGTCGGGTCTTGATTTCTTGAAGCACAAGATGACATGGTTGCACTTCAGTTTGTCTTCTGCATACTCAAGAAGGGTCACAAGACTGGAAAAAATACAACATCACTTTACTACAATTTTCCATGACATGACAGTACAATGATATCGGGGAGCATGGACAATTTCCCACCTATTGTGCAATGTGATGTGTAAGATGTACACTGTGATGAACACAACGACCATTAAACTAATATGTTTGTGAATTAGGCCACATAAACATAAATACTTAGTGATCAGCCTTTCCCTGGAAAGAGGAAGGTAGGACAGACTGTTTTTTGTTGTTGAATAAATGACATTTTTACATGCGGATGACATGAATACGCAGGTGGTGTACAACGAAATAACAGGAATTTCCTTGCAGCCCTATTGTTTGTAATGGATCTATTACAACAAACTAATGTTATCAACAAGACAACAGGAATTTAAGTGTCAGCGCATTAGTCTTTCTGGTGTATTTTTTGTGCAGTTTTACTCAAATAAATGTTTTAGGTTGGGCCTGTTTTTCAGTGAGTGAGTGAAATGGATTTTTATATTGCAGGGGACAATATTTCAGCCATAGTGCAATGTGATGTGCAAGAGGCAAAGGCAAAAGATCCTCATTTTAGACGGCTCTTACGGAAAGCATGCGCATACTGGAGTCCTATTCCTTCCGATGTCCGTTTTTCAGAGTGGGGAAGGGATGATCACTTTATATTAACTTTTATATGGCCTTATGTCTACTGTGATCAACCCCAGATCATCTGTTATTCAAATTGTGATTATCGGTTTTATTATCCAATTCCTAAATGGTGAAGGAATTGAATCTGCGGGAAAACTTCTAACATTTTGAAGGTGCTATTTCTGTCAAGATAATAAATTTATTTAACCTCTAAACATTGGATTATTTTTCGAAACACCGAAAACCGAATTTCTAAAATATGGACCAAGTTTCGAAAAATCGTGATTGTTGCCATCAGCAGTTTCTAAAATTTCAAATTCTTACTTTTTCAAAGATCAATAATTTCTAAAAATTCGAACATGTCCGAAAGTAATTATTTTTTTTTTCTCCTTCGAACTTTTAGAAGTTTTAGATTATGTATTAGTAATAGTATTACATTGTATGACCAATCTTACTCTTAGCGTTCTTGCAACCATGCGATACACAGTGTACACCCCGAAGGACAATATTTCAGCTGTAACGCAACATGATTGAGTGGTTTGGGGTTGTACATGGTTTTCGGCAATCTTTCAGTCACATCACCATGGTCTCACCAACATCATATCAGTGTCCGGGCTCTTGGCTCTCTGGGCAGGACTCGAATCACAACCACCGATTGTTGGGCTGCCCGCTAAACAAGGCGCAGAGTTCCAAAAAGATTCATTATTTAAGTCGCCTTGTATGACGAGCACTGGGTTACTGAGGCCTTATTCTATTCAAGTGACACCACATTACACCCCAAAGAACACCACAGGGGCACAATGTTCGAAAGATATTCCAAAAACGTAGGACAAACAAAAAATGAACACATAAAGGGTTGGTTACAGGTGCCATGTTTTTCAATGGTCTGGTTAAATTTCTGTCAAAAGAGACAAACCTCTCTTTGGATCCTTCCGGTAAAATGCCGCCTGGCAGCTCAACAAATAACTTGCCGTCCACAAGGACAGTTTCCCAGGTAACCTCGAGACACTCCACGGGCCGGATCTTGAAACATAGGTTGTTTGCGACCGTGGTGTTTTGCGCTAAGGAGTTCACGTTACCAGTGAACAGGCCTTTAGCATTGACAGGGGGCTGTTCTAAAACCCCCACGCCGCTGCCCTCTGCCACGAAGGACATATTGGATTTGTCAACGGCGTGGGGAACATCAGGAGTACCACAGAGGCCCTGGACCCAGAGATATACAGTACCGCTGATTGGACATCCTGAAATGGAAAAACATCACGGTAAGAAACTGTTGAACCAATGACACAGAATCAATCTATTGTTACTGAATGCAGGGTTTATTCTAGGCTGCGCCCTTGGCGCACTGAGAATGAAAATGACGCACTGTGCACAGCAACGGTGGGCCCCATGGCGCATTGTAAAATTTAAGCATACCGTGAAAAATACTTTCTTTTTGCGTGTATACTTAAATTTCTTACTTTACTGAGCTGTTTCTGTTCATCTTCGCGAAACGGCACAGAATTCTGTACAACGCGTGTGGTATTCTTTACCGAAGGCATAACATTAAGTATTAGTACAAGGAGATTTTCACAATTTCGAAGCTTTGCACAGCGCTCCGATGTTTTCAAAAGAACATACCGATGCCTAAAGACAGTGTTGCGTGAATGTCACGCTCAATTATTAAACGGGTCTTCTGATTGGATAAATAGAGAAATTTGAACCAATCAGTTTAATTTTCAAAGGATATAGACATGGCAGACGACAATCTTGTGAAGAGGCAAACATGCATGGACAATTTTGTTGTAAAGAAACATAAATTGAATTAAGCCCCTGTCTGTGATAAAAAACAGTGATAAGGAAAAATGTTTTGTAGCCTATGCGCTGAACAAAACAAAGAGGAATGTCAAACATGTCGATCTTTTCAAAAACGTTGGCCAAGTCTCTACTCTTGACTGGAGTACGATCAAACTACAGATCGACTTAATGTTTTGTTCAACTTGTAAAGAAAGTGGGAAATCAAACGTATTTACAGCAGGAACAAATAAGCACACTAAAACGACATGCTCAGTTCATTATATAACCTTAAAACTAGTGACTGACAATGACCCACAATATTTAGGAAATGGCCCACATAAATTGCTAGAGTTGGGCCATTTGGCCCACCATTTTTGAAGCCTAGAATGAACACTGTATCTGAAGGACAAAGTGACTGATTTTTTTCATATTTAGTCAGAAGGTCAACTTTGAAGATGCTCAGCCCCCTATCGATTTCAGTGACCATGGCCTAATTTTCAAGGTCTTATGCAACTGAACACTAACTTTTGGTGTTGCTCAAGTGCTGCTAGATTGATTTCATTCATATTCTGTACCTTGATCTACATAAACAATATCCTAACACGTGTCAGTTCTAGTAACCGATCTTTTGTTTAAGGTCACAACTTGATTATAATTATTTTCCAAGAACTGGGTACCATGTTGTACATGGATGATGCCCAATGAGACACAGAGCAGACATACATCAATTGATAGTGATGATGCTTACCTCATTTTCAAGTTCATAGTGTTTTCTATGGGTGATTGAACATGTGTAACTTTGTCATTTTGTGATTGCCGCCTCTGTCTGTTGAGTTTGTATATCCACATATGTTGTAGTTGTAAATATTTCAAATTTGCGGCAGGTGACATGGCCACCTTAGTGGCAAACACTTGTTGTAATGACATTCTTTCTGGAGCACCTCAAGTTATCATCAGTAAATTGCAGAGCATTCAGAACACTGCAGCTAGAATTGTAAACCTCGGTCCACCACATTTTGTCTGCCATCCCTTGGTCCAGCACGTTTTCAACAAGTTGCTTATATCTCATGTAACCATTCACTCTTGGAAAACATTACTTCATCGAGTGTGTGCGCATATCACGTAACCTTTAAGCTCGTCAACAGCAAGGCAGAATTACAGTCCAAGCAAGTCTCGTGTAACGTTTTAATGGTACGGGAGTGTACCTGCACAGTCGTGAGGCTGCCTATTGGAGACTCACAAAATCTATTTCCAATGTCACTGTGGGGCTTCTGTGGAGTGACGTTGTGCCACTAAGACAGAATAAGGTCCCAGTAATCCAATGCTTGCCATACAAGCCGACCAACAATGGGATCTTTTGTTTTCACTTTTGTTTCTGCAAATCTTTTTTTTTGAACCCCCCTTTTCCAAAGGTGTGCAACTTGCACCTAACGTTGTGTAATGGCTGTAATATTTCCCTTGCAACGTAAATCATCATCTCAACCCAACTGTGTCCAAGTGGATATTCACATCGTAGCGATTAGATTGCTTTGGGTAAATGAGATGCACATCTGAACAGTATTGAATCTAACTCAGTTTGCCTTAGTTGAAAACAAATGTTATACGCCTTTTTCAGGATTCAAGACGAGATGACGCTAAAAGACTTTACGCGAAGATTAAGCGCATCAATGAAACAGACCCTGGAGTTACATCAATGAGTGTTGAATACCATATACAACGCCTCAAAGAGGGGAAATATGGGTTTTTCATATACAACTTAAACGTGGACGCAATCGTAAAAGATGACTGCAGCCTCGCCCGGCTGTATTTCAACGGCATGCCACTTGAATCAACCACGTTTGCTGTTCAGAAAAACTCGCCATTTAAACACGACATCGACAAAGTGTATGTTTACTTTACCTTGACCTTCGCTCGATCCTCTTCGTTTAGTTTTTAGGTGATAACTTTTCAAACAAGAGCCCATGGCCCACAATGCGAGTTCTCTTTCTGAACACCGCACATATATACACATTTTATCATCCTCCGTTCGTCCATCTGCCACAGAGGCCAATATGGGAGCATTTGTAGCAAGATTGTTGATTGGGTATTTCTGGAGAGAAAGTCGATTTTGCCTCAGTCAATGCAGCAAACATATTCGAATTCTGATTATTCCAAAACAACGCTAGAGGCACATTTGTGTCAAGTTGGATGGTTTGGCAAGCTGCCGTTCTTGGGGGTGGGGGGATATCGATTTTATCTCCGCCAATCAAACTCCACGTCGAATTCCAATTTGCAAACGAAAACACATCTTCAGGACAACTAGAAGGACGTTGGTGCAAACGTTTAGGACAGGCACCTTACGTTACGTTAACGATGAAATTTCAAAGGGAGTCTATGTCATAGGTGCTGCATTCAAGAACACCTGGGTCATTTTCAAAAGTTACACAAGTTGGTAGACATAATGTCAGGATTAATACTGTTTATGTCCACATCGGTAGTTCAAGACAGCGCTCCTGTAGAGTGTACAGCTTAACCCCTTGACCTTACATGTATATCCATCGTCTTATGTCTATTCCTGATCAATCGCTAACGCTGACACCTAAGTGACAAGAACTGTAGAAACGAAGGATCCCTTGCGAAGAGCATTTCGGATAATAAATTGGTTTCGAGCTCTTGTAGTCATGACAGTCATGGACTACCAGGTGACTGTGATTCTTAAATTACCCTGTTTCCATAACCTGTAAACCACGGGAGGGCACAAACACGAGTAGAAGCAGGAGGAATGCCTCTTGCTAGGTTTCGGGCAAGCACGTTCATGATTCGGGCGACAGCAGGGTGATATCGTGGTGGTGGTATGTTTGGTTTTGTTATTTTCTTTTGTTGATATGTATCCCTAATCAGTACACCCTCCAAACTTACTAATCAGTGCACATTCCAAATGGACCTCAGACGCATTGATGAGGGTTATGGTTTGGTGTTTTTACTTGTGTTTGTTGTTCGTTTGGTTTAATTTTGCCTTTTGAGTTTTACTGAGACAATTGCCACAATCTCCTTAAAGCACCGCCCCCACCCTAAAGGCCAAAGGTGCCCGCAGCGTACGCCTATGGAAGGGGACAAGTTGAGATGGGCATGACTCCTCGCCCATACGGTGTGTTTATGGTACAAAAAACTTCATGTGGATTTAAATGTAAAGACAGTTTACAAGCAACGTTTAGGAGATTAGGGCAAGGTAAAATGTTAATTTTACTATACTGAGATATTTTGTGAAAGTTGTAATACAGCTGAAACCACCATTCTATTAATCAAACAGCAATGCCAACAAGCCATCATACTGAAAATAATATGATCAATAATATTAGGTGTTGCTTGGAGTCATTTTGACAAGTATTTTCATTCTTGCGCGCGACTCACGGTATATTAATAATTGTGGGTACAGGTCTATCTTTTACATTTCACAAGCAAGGACATTTCAACATTTAAATCAGTGTTACAGATACAGATTAAAATGACCACATTTGCTTTATAAGCAGCTGAAACGTGAGTAGATTTCTGTGTAATGTCCCACGTTTCAACAATGTATTACGTATCCATAATACGACATTTACGTAGCAAATTATATAGTATATACCAAACTGTATGTTTTCAGAATGCAGAATCTTCAGTCCAGCGGAATACTGAAAAGGATGTGGGAGAAATGGAGCAACAGTACCACGTCCAGGGTTTGCGGGGGAGAGAGACGAACTTTTACTATCGCAGATGTGATCGGTGCGGTGATTGTGGCAGGTGCAGGAATTGGTCTGGCTGCTGTATCACTCTTCTTGGAATGGCTGTTTACTCGGCTTAAACCAAATACACAATGAATCTTGATGATTGCCAAGAGGAAACGAAAATACAATGCTCTTCTGTGACATTCCTATCAGTAATTGTGTTCAAGTCCATATTTGTTCCATATTTGTTTTTGTTGTTATATATCGAGTGCTCTATTGAAATGTGTACTGATGGTTAAAGTAGTATCCGTGCACGTATTACAACAGATGTTGTCCTCATGTCGGTTTCGATTTATAAAGTTGTTTTACATTGAGGGTCATGACTTGGTTTGCAAAAACATATTGTCATGTCCAATAGTACATGTATTTGGAATACTCTGCACTGTGTCGCACTTGTTAGGGTAGAAACGAAACCGATGAGACCCTCCCAAAACACAGATGTGTTGTTCAAAGACGTGTTGTTGTTCAAAGACGTCTTGAGCATTCATGTGGTATTCCGCTGGATACACTTATAAGAACTTTAGAAAATGAAGTGTGTCATATCATGTTCCTGTCCTTTTAATCATCATTGTACCAGTCAACATGAGAAAATGGCTTATTTGGAATCGATTTTCACAAATAATTAAACTACAGTTTAAAGCAATAAGACCCCGAACTCGTCGCCATACCGAAAAGAAAAAGTCGCCACAAATTAGCCTAGAAAACACCGACCAGTCGCTATTGATGTTACTATAAACAATGTATCACAAGTAAATAAACTTTTTGGTCCTATATGTAGTACATATATTTACAAATGTGTGTTGTGTGCGCTGCCTGATTACACTAGTGGACATAGTTTCAGTACACAGTAACGACATACATGTATCACTCCTCAAAAGAAAAAGACAAAGACGATAACAATTATATTTGGTATAAATGTACGAATACCGAATGGGCACACACGTCACAAAGGAAATTAAACATTACGTATTAGCATTATAGCAAAAATTGTATTCTTCGACGTACATCCAAGTTGTGTCGACCAGTTCGGTGTACCCTAATCAGAAGACCAATTGGCATATCCTTGAGCACACATGCACCCCCCCCCCCCCACACGCTTAGGTCTATGGTTGCTGCTATTTGCTACAAGACGACAAGCTGCGTTAACATCTGGTTCAGGTGGGTGTGGTCCGGCTTGTAAGACCTGTAAAAACTCTCATATAAATCTAATTGAGGGTTATCGTCCTGAGTGACATATATGGAGGCGTTACTGGTTCACAGGTAATACTTACCTAATGCTCAATGGAATATTCAATGGGATATTCTGTCAGTGATGTATTGGTGCATGAGTCGCAGGGTACAACACAGCAATGTTTTGTAGGTTTCCATGCACTAAAAACTAAAGTTTCCCATAAGTTTTTACATGGTATCCATTAGGTTTTCACATGCATTGACACCTGCAAATGGCGCAGCTTCCGTTGGGTGTCCATTGGGTTTCCAGGTGTATAATTAGCCAGATTCCCTTAGGTTTCCAGTGGGTTTCCGCGTTTATTAACTACAAGGTTTCCGTTAAGTTTCCTGTTGGTATCCATTGGCTTCCGTGCTTGTTATCCACATGGTGTCCGTTGAGTTTCCTATTGGTATCCACAAGGTTTCCTAGCTGTACTATATTTGGAACCGATATTTATTCAGATGCTCAGAATCAAGGCTCCTTGGGATATCATTGGAAAAGGTATTTGCCCATTTTCTACAAGCACAAAACCCCCACTTGTGAGAAATGTATGAAATGCTGAATACATCTAGAGCCATATTAACATATTTGCTTTGAATATTATCAATCAGGCACATCCGATTACATCACACAGGTCCTGGGCAGTGTGAAGCAAATTGAGAACAATGCAGATACAAAGAACACACATTTATTTCAAATATACAGACAATAAATAAATGAATAGATTAATACATGAGTGGATACATATTAAAATACACGAGCATATACATGTACAAAAGCAAACGAATGAATGTGGAAACGAATGAATGAATGAGTGCCCATACGGGTAGCGACCATATATAAATATAAAGCATATTTGGATGAGACAGTCATCCTTATTTTAAACATGTATGGAATAAGATAACTGTTATAAACTGACACTTGGTTAAGTTGGGAACTCTCATAAATTATGTGTTCCTAATAATAACTCCATGTACCTTCCCAAAAATGTTAAATTGTGAAAGACACCCGACCATACTAATATTACAAATGCAGAATAAAACACGAGGAAAAATGTAATGGGATTGTACAAGAGTAACAGTTTGGAAGAAGTAACAGGAAGAAAGGTAACACCTGATAACATGTAGAGTAAAGCCAGGTATATTTTCTATTATTTTGGTAATCGTATGTGCTTCGGAAATAAAATTACATGTCAGTCACTTTTCCAATCATCTGTCATATGTATCTGCAAATATAACTATGTATTACCCTTCATCTGACCTACTAAACCCTTAAAACTAGGCGATGACCCGGTGAATAACTAGAAAGTATGGACACACATGTGGAAACATTTTTGGATAATCGCAAATAAATCTGAACCATCAACATCCAAATAGTACTTCAGATCATAGTTTATCAACTAGTATACAACAAGTGTGATCCGCCAAGACATGCAACTTTTGTGACTGCATGAGAGACTAGGAGTCAAAGACAATAACACACAGAATAGGTTGCTTCACCAACGAAAGCTAACACTACACAATTGCATTGACATATGCAGAACATATGAAACTGTAGCAAGTCAAATGAGAGCAATCACTGGTTACCAACCAACTGTGGATGTAATCAAAATCCAAGGACACAACGTTTCACAGCAAAAACATGCACACTGGACACATGGAAAAGGTCGATAACAAACACCACATAAACAGGACTACAGAACAAGTTTACCTTGACCAACACCCAAACGCTGCAAACTTTGTGGCAAAGACCATCCATTCAAAAGTCGATGTATGGAGCATATGGCAAAACGTGCATCAAGTGTCAACAGAAGAACCACTATGCATTGTGATGTCCTAATCACCGACCTATTCACAGTGTAGAGGAAGATCTTGTGTTAACAGTGACAAAAGAGGTACCAGTTAATTCTGCATCATCACGGCTGATATGTGCCCAGATATATATCAACAAGACTCCTGTAACATTTCAAGTGGATTGTGGAACTGCAGTTAACATCATATAACGCAAGTATGCATGGTCGTAGATAACGTTTTGATACTGGAGGGATGGGGGGCAGAGTGAGGGAGAGAGCATTGCGTCTTACATGAAGGAACAGCTATATTTTGACTCCGTTTGGAAGATATCGATGGCTACGTCTCCTATTCGGTATCAAGGTGAGCTCTGAAATCTTTCAGACGATGCTGAACAGTAATCTTGAAGATCTGAAATGTGTGATCGGTGTAGCAGATGACATTCTGATTCATGGAGTATCTGAACAAGAACATGATGCTAACCTTGAAGCTCTGCTGAAACGATGCTCCGAAAGGAAGATTTTTGTTGTTAACATTCTTGACAACTGAGTTTATCGACTGCAGAATACTCAAAAAACAACTCAGACAGATCTTGGACT
>JAUELE010222030.1:0-12805 GCA_031471655.1 Diodora aspera | reverse complement strand
AATCTGAAGACGACTCTGAAAGAAGAAAGGGTCATCACCATTCTCAAAATCCAGCTGGGGTATTTTGGACTTAACCAAAGCCTTCGTCAAACACCTTGGAACGAAAATCATTTTGTGCATTGGAAAGTCTATTGTGCTTAATAAAGACAACCAATGAAATGGCACAAAACCAGAGGTGGCGCCAATCATAACTAGACAAAGTTAGCAAGGGAAATAAATCTTGACAAAATTAATAACCACAGCAAAAACGGTAGAGGTGTATTCAGGAGGCCTAGCGCAGACCATGCATTGTCTAACAGACGTTAACAGACGTTAACAGTCTGGTGTTGTGTCTAATAAAAGTGATCTGATTGGTCTAGCCTTTTTTGTACACAAGACGCCTTGCCTCCTGAACGAGTCTCATGCAAATGTCCCAAAACTTCGTCGAGTGTTGGCAGAGACATGCCTTGTGATTGGGTCAAGGCTTTTGTGATGTGAACTCTTCACTGATTTGTCAAAATGTAAGGTCACAAGGAGCAAAGAACGATCATTTTTTATAGGAGTAAATCCAGGGTATTAGATGAAGGCTTTGGATGGGTCACAATAACTTAAGTCTAAGTCCCTCATCACTATACACAGAGGTTTGCCTATACACAGGTCGTGACTCCTACATCTAAGCACCTTCACAAAGAACATATTTGACATCATCGTCAGAAACCCGCGGTGTCGTGCTTCTCCTACCTCCTGTTGGACACCTGAACGGAATTTACGCTGAACTCAGTAATAAGCATCAACTTATATTACCTAATAGTCAATGACAATAACTCTAACTGAATTCTGTATTATTGTGTTAAAAAAAGAAAAGGGCCAGCTTCCATGAATACAAACTCGTTGTGTTCTCCTTCAATATGAGATAACAGATTTTGTGCTCATTCTTCTAATTAATCTCTTAGGCAGTGCAAATAAGCATGTCTACAAACAGGGTACTTTTTGTTTGGGTTTGCATCACATTTTGCTAGTCAATTTCAGCCGATTGCTAATCAATTTCAGCTTTGCAAATCAATTGCTCATTAAATGATGATCAATTTATACCAAACACTTATCATTTTCATCTAAATGTGTAAAACTGCTAATCAAAAATTTTTAAAAAAAAATACCCGGAAATATTTAACTTTCATGCAGACCAATTGTTGAGAGTGTCCTAAATTTTTGTTGGTTGATTGTAACATTAAACCTTTGTCATGTGGTCAATAAATATACATGATGTAGACACCTCCCAGTGCGAATTTAGTCCAAGTGTCTCACAAGAGGTATCAGAAGTGTGAATGAGTGCACTTTTCCGACAATGATTTAAAGCTAGTTATTATATGGTTAAATATTTTAACACAGAAGACAACAAGACAAGGCCCGATTACAGATGCATTTTTTCATGAATTTGTTTTACCTTTCTCGAGGTCTCCTTGATTGTGTTCTGTGATTTCCCGATTTTTCCCACTTCTTGTGGATCTCGCTCTCTTCTGACTCATGATGATTCTGAACTGCAGATCTGTGAATTATAATAATGATAATAATAATAATAATAATAATGACACCTGAGCTGATGATGATCTCCCAGGTGATGTGCCAGGACCACCCGACCCTCCTATGCTGCATATATATCTTACTAGCTGTCACTGAGTCTACTTAAAGTTGGATATGTGGTCAAACTCAGTGTTTTCTTTAAAAAAAAACAACTTATGAAACGATAAATACATATTTAATTATATACATACAGTGAATAATACACAAAAGATATAGTATGTTTTAGTTTTACAACCTCTTGAATAATAGCCTCATTTATTTTGGGACCCCCATATGCCATAACATAGAAAAAAAATGCTTTCTGATAAAATCTTGAAAATACTTGTAAACCTTCGGAAACCTTACACTTGCAAATAAATGCATTAGGCTCATAATTGGAAAGCATTTGGAAATCGACGTAAAGCCATTAGAGAAAGGTTTGGAATGAGGCAGACCATTTGAAAGTAGAAAATATACCCTTTCTTTTTTATTTAATTAGCCATTTAGGAATACACCATTACAATGCATGATTTACAGTTAGTTATATATTTCAAACAGATAGCACCTGACCTATTTTAGCATTCAGGAGCACGTATCCATCTTTAAAGTCACATAAAACTGAATTTTACTATATTTGGATTTTAAAATACATTTTTCAGTAAATTCAATTTTAGAGGGACAGCTTGACATAAAAGGCCTGTGGATGTTTTTCAACCTTAGAGGGATACAGCGACTTGAAAATACAAAACCTTTTTTCAATTTTAGAAGGACAATGTGGCATAAAAGATTTAATTATTATTTCCGAGAGATAACATGCAGGACTTAAAGGACATTATTTATTAAAACATATTAAAGTGGTATCACAACATGAAAGGCTTGTAAGTTGCATGTTTTTTTTAATATCAGAAGGAATCTGACAATTAAAAGATTATTAGTGGGTTTTTTCCCCCAATATTAGAAGGACAGCACAACATAAAAGACCGGAATATTTTTATTTCGGAATTTTAGTGTGCCATATAAAGGGCTTATCTATTTTTTTCAATGTTATTAGGTTACCGTATTTCTTCTATTAGACGCCCGGGTGTCTATTTATTTGAAGGGGCTTACCCCCCGGCGTCCATTGGAGGCAAAGCGTATAATGGAGAACCGGCGATTATTTTTAGTTACCGGAAGTGACAGGGATATTTCATTGTTTTAATTCGAATTAAATAAAGGTAGGTCTAATTGTTTGAAATGAGAGACCCAGCATCTATTGGAGGACCGGCGTCAAATGGAGACCTGGCGTCTATTTTTTCAACTGGTCACAACACCCGGCGTCTATTACAGACCCGGCGTCTAATAGAGGAAATACGGTATATAAATTTATTACTGCACTCCAGTTTTATGTACTATCGTATATATTTATGACGTAAACACAAAATATCAGAAACCCTGAAAAAATTATGACATACTTTAATCTCTGTATAAAGTAATGATATTTATTGAAGTAAGCGTATGAATATAATCATATATCCTTCATGTGCTGTCATGTGGCTTTACTGCACTTTTTTCAAGACTAAACTGGTCAGGTTTTATTACTTCTGCAAACACATCTAAAGTTGTAAATATATCAAATGTCTTCTATAGCTTCGGATCTTGAGTAGCAAGCAGTTTTGATCAGAAATGTTCATTTCTCATCATGGCGCCGTGGTTCGGCCTGTTGGCCCAGTACCCGACCAGGCTTGGCAGTTATGGGTTTGAATTCTGTCTGGTCACCTCTTTCAACCCAGAGCTTGAACCCTCACATGTAGGTGCAGGTGAAACTATGGTGATATAGCTGAAAGATTACTGAAAACCATGTAAAATACAAAATAACTCACTAATTTCTCATCATCTGAGTTCTAAATCAGGCACAGATCTAAGTGTGGGGGTGGGGGGCCTTTTTGGCAAACCATATTTATAAAGATTTAATATCAATTAGGCCTAAAAAAAAGTCTTTTGTTTCTGGTCTCAACCCGTGTCAATCGTGACTCCCCGCATTAACTCTTTTTCCCCAGATATTAATTGCCAAATGCAGGTAACTCTCAACTCTATTTTTCGGATTTTAATTTTGACATGTTGTTTCCTCAGGAAACCATTTATTTTTTTGTTTTAAGTTATTAAAACTTTGTTACTCCGAAATATTATTTTCTTATCTGTTCATACATCTGATTATAGAGTACAGTAGTCAGTCAAAACATAAAAGAAAAAAAAAAGACCAGAAACATTTCATTTTGTTTTTTAGGCCTTACGGTGTATTTTTTGTTTTGAAATTTTAGATTAGCAGTTTTACACTTTCGGATGAAATTGATTAGCATTTCGTGCATAATTAGCATAATTTCATGAGCAAGTGAATAGCAATCAGCTGAAATTGACTAGCAAAATGCGATGCGAACCTGAACAAAAAATGCCCTGAATTACATAAATGAAATTTCTGCAGTGCGGGTGTCTCCCCTCCCCCCAAATCCCCATCCACCTCCCTCTTCTCACACTGCTGGTTCTGTCCCCCCCCTCCCCACCTTGCCATAAACATACAAGCTAGTCAGCACATGCTGGGAGATCAGAAGAACAAACAGGTGTTGATAAAACACAACTAAGACTACTTGATAACTCCCGATTAGTTCTCTGTTATCCAACCCCAACTGACCTCCATAAATCATAAACCCCAAGTACAAACACGTCTGATACGCGACCCCCTTGATCACCAATCGCGCAACAAAGTCGCCCATTGTCACATCCATATTCTGCCTTGATTAACTGTTGAGCTTCCATACTCGATTGGTTGATTAAATGTGTCGTCCTGCTATTGACGAGCTTATCCCATCAAATATTCACCAGAACATTGATTTTATTGGAAATGAATATTTACTTATGTCGTCTCACAGAGTTGTTCTGAGCAACTGTAAATAATTCACTGCTGACCCCATTTGTAATCTAGAAGCATTAGTACGTCAACAGTGATTTTACTGCTCTATATTTAGAAACTAGGCTATTGGATGACAGTGTTAATGACCATAGTTTGATGACCAGTAATACATATTTTCACGAAAGATAGATAAGCGTGTTCCAAGTAACCTGACGTATCACAGCTGAAATCAGCCAAACCTAAACAAAGCTTATGCTCAATATCATTAATTTCATAAGAAACAATCAAAGAGCAGTGTGTAATTTGGTATATTTTATCCTCATTTTATAACATTCACTGTGCAAATTGAGGGCATGTTGCACAAAAGGTTCACGGAATACTGGTAGACACCACGAAGCAGCAAACAGTGTGTAAAAACTGTCATTGTAGTTTGTATTGTTAGGTACTCACTGAATGAATGAATGAATGAATGAATCCAAAATTTTGCTACCGACCATAATTTGAAATCTCATGTGATAGGGAACACCCATATTATATTATTTTGACTCTGTTCAGGAACACATTTTCTTCTTGATAAAAGTCTTTTTATTATCAAAACTCCTTGCAAAGGCAAGATGTAAGTTGCTTTCAGCCATATTATCATAATCTGAAAACTTCAAATCATACCTTGCTGAACTTCACAAGACCAAGATATCTGATGTTGGGACTTTTTAGTGGTATCAGATTTCAATGACAAAATCAAGTAGAATTACCTACCTTTGTTTTCCTTTTTCAAGGTATCAATTTCCTCATGCAGGCATCTCAGGACCTCCTGGTGCTGCTGCTTCAGGAATACTAAACTCCGTTCAAGATATTGCGCCCGCTGAGAAGGGTTCAGTTCATGAGAGTCCAGAACAGCATCATCCTCATCTAATTCTCGACGTAGTTCCATATTCTGCTGCAACTTATCCTTGACAAACGGTTTGGGATACCTGGCTTTGTCCAGCGTGTTTACTCTCGACCACTGCGGGTAACTGTTCATAAGATGAGGATTATGTGACATGGCGAAGTCATTGACTTTCTCCTGCACAAACCCTTGCCGCATCATTTTGCTTGTTGAAGTCAAATACCAGAGACAATTCTGAATGTCACAATGTCTTATCACCTCATCTGAAAAATAAAATAAAGGAGTTGATTATTTTTCAAAATAATGAGTCAGTAAGTAAGTGGGTTAGCAAATCAGTCACTCACACAGTCAGTCATTAAATAGGTCAGTTAGTCATTAGCATATTGCCACGTTTGGACTGGAGAGGGTCAGGCCCAAAAATTACACAATGCCTGACAGATTTCAGGATCGGAGGGCCCAATTAGCCCCTAATAAAACTTAAAAGCAAAAAAAATTGTATTCTTATGGTCATTGACATAAGATGGGTAAACTAGGATTTCCATTAACGCGACTGCAGTCTATTTGAATCTACCGGTAAATTATAAATCCATTGAGTGATTCCATCAATATAACTTCAGTCATGCAAGTCATGGAGAATCAAGGGTGAATCACGAAAAACATTATTGGCAATCTGTATATCTGATTGGTATAACTTATCATTTAATTCTCTGCATAGTTTCTTGATAATAATAATTTCCTCAAACCTTTTGAGACACCTCGAAACTTACCGTATAAGAAGCCATGTGAGAACATGCATTAACGGAATCACTGAGAAGCCATGTGAAAACGCATTAACAGAATCACTGAAGTCGGATATGCAGCCACAACTGCATACTGAGCCGCATTAATGGAATCCTAGTCAGTCAGTTAGCCAGCCAGTCACTCAGTCTGACAGTCAGTCATCAGTCAGTGAACCAGTCTATAACTCACTTGGCCAACCAGTCACTCTGTTAATTCGCCAATCAATCTATCAATAAAACACTAGCTAGTAAGCAAACAAAAAACTGGAGCAGAGCAATACATATAATGCAGAAATTTGTAAATGTAAAAGATGACAGCATTGTTTGAGCAGACTTACGATTTTTACGATAAACATAACGAGTCAAGTCAAATATGGATACCCTACAACCCACGCACAAGTTGCTGAGACGCTGAGACAGTATATATATTGTTAACATCTGTATACATAAATTATTCAGTCAACAAGTGCCTGAAATGAATCTCCAAACTCTTGAATAATTAATAACAAGCCAAGGCTGAGAATATCAGTGATGATGTGTGTCTTAGTACGCATCATGGATATTAACAAATATCCTGTCAATCTCTATTATAGAAGCAACAACCTGAAAAATATGTGCAACGCATTGTTGCATCGAGCATTTTCTTTTCTTCCAGAACTGCTACTTCCAAGTATCCTCGAGAATGATGTCACCGCCCTCACTCTTCGTCCCATTTACTGGTAGATGACAGAATGAACATGGTCACCTTCTGACCAAATTCACCAATGGTGCCCCCTTTTCTCTCATTGCTTAACCCTGACCAATGGTGCCCCCTTTTCTCTCATTGCTTGACCCTGACCAATGGTGCCCCCTGTGCTCTCATTGCTTCACCCTCTGACCAATGGTGCCCCTGTTCTCTCATTGTTTCACCCTGACCAATGGTGCCCAATGTTCTCTCATTGCTTCACCCTGACCAATGGTGCCCAATGTTCTTTCATTGCTTCAACCTCTGACTAATAGTGCCCAATGTTCTTTCATTGCTTCAACCTCTGACCAATGGTGCCCTCTGTGCTCTCATTGTTTCACCCTCTGACCAATGGTGTCGCGTTCTGACCAATGGTACCTACCCCCTTTTCTCACATTGCTTCACCCACTGACCAATGGTAACCCTTTTCTCACATTGTTTCACCCTATGAGAAATGGTGCCCCCTTTTCTCACATTGTTTCACCCTATGAGAAATGGTGCCCCCTTTTCTCACATTGTTTCACCCCATGAGAAATGGTGCCCCCTTTTCTCACATTGTTTTACCCTATGAGTAATTCTCTTATTGCTTCACCCACTGACCGTGACACTAATCTTGGACAAAAGCACACTAATCCGCTGGCGATAATCCTTTGATGCGTGAGAAGCCTCAATGAAGATGATCACGGATTGAAGTGTAATTAGATTGCCCACTACGAAAACGTTGGTGATATCAGCAATCGTCCAAATTCACAAAAGTTCAAACTTTGAAGACTTTGTCTTGTTATTAGCACATATACTTGTTAATTAAGATCGAGTGCACATATGTCTTTCGTTTGTCATGTGTTGCATAATCAAAGGGAAGTAACTCTTCCAGTAGGAATCTGGTTTCAGATATCCGCAGAATCGTTTATCTGGCCTATTGTAAAAACACACAAGCGTCCGTATAAGCGGGGCACGGCTGTAATAACATATTATATAGGCTTAACTAGTAAAATTATATTCTAGCGAAGTTCTATACAAGACTTAGCTTCTGGACCAGCTTTGGCCCAAATGTTTTGGACACAGTTTTCGAAACTGGCCCTGCTTAACTTTGAACCAAGAATTTGTCTTTCATTGTCAAAGCATTTGATGCAAAAATATGTCCTTTCACAATATATGTTCAGTGCACAGATTCTAAATTGTGTTTAACTATCCAACTATCTGCCAAACTCAAGACATACCAGTCCAATACTCATTGGTATTATCTTCAATTACCAGGTAAAGTTCAAAGTAAAATAATCAAATCGCACCAGAATGGCTTCTATAAAGCAGTTTTTTCACAATGAAAATATGTTTGTCAGAAAATTGTTGAGAGATATTTTCGCACGTTACCAGTTCTAGTGATCAGATAAGCGCCAGTAAACAGTCATATAAATGAACTCAGGCGTATTATATAACTATCTGAAGTACAAAGGGTCCCCTCAGACATAGTTATTGCATGAAAGCTATCTGAAATCAGCAAGACAATCTTGAAACACATCAGAGCACAATACTCCTATCATCAGACGACTGTATAATAACAGTTACTGACATGTAAACAATACCGAAACTTATCTCCATGTAACAACAGAACTTTGTGTCAATGAGCAACTAATCTGTCAGGTTACTCATGTTAATATACGTTTATCTTAATCTTCAACAAAGAGTTGATTATTCCCACAGGAACTTTTCCCACGTCTCATAAAATTTAAAAAAGCATTTCGAAAGAAATTAAATTTATTTCAAATGAATAGTTCAAATAAAATTTTCTAACTGTTTTTATACTTACTGAATGTATGACAAAAAACTAGATTGTTTTTTTTCTCCAACGCATGATCTAATATCATGCTTCGCAGTCATTTTACTTATAATTTGTCATTTTTGTCATTTTACTTATAATTTAAAGTTAGTATCATGCTTCACAGACAAGTGGTGATTAAATAATGAATAGATAAACAAAGGAATGATGCCACTCATGATAAAATATACACTAACCATTTTTACTACATTTACAGTTTATATATAAGTATAGGCCTACAACTTCAATGACAATTCAGATTCGGAAACATTTCAAGATGTTGTTCTGGTCATTGCCCAACAATGTCATTGTTATCAAAACAAAAGAATTAAGTAGGTTATAGTCCACTGTATATATGAATACACATGTGAAATATTGTGCACAACGGTACTTTATAAAATGTCTGTTAAATTAATACAACAATATAAATCCAGTTATATTTAAAATTTGTATGTATACGCTAAATACATCATTATAGGCTATATTATTATGTTGCATTGTTTAAAATACATGAGTAAGTGATTTCACTCTACTTACAGTAGAATTCATATGGCCAAACACAATCAAAAGGATCAACTCACTTTCAGCTATTGATTTCAATGCTTTCTCTACTGTTAGCTGACACTCAATTTACAATGTTTCACCAAAAACTACTGTTTCTGCAATCCTGTGTTGATTATTCCTTAGCTCCTTCTGAAAGCACTTTCTTCATTGTACATTTTGAAAGACCGTTTTGTTGTTCAGTTATAGTCCGAGACTGCTAGTGAGATCCGTCCCAAAGGTATGTGTAAAGGCTTATTGTTATGCAAATATATGTACAAGTCACGGTCTCTATTGGACACGTGATGTGTCATGCTTTGTAAAACAAATGCGTGGAGTTTTCTGACTAGTTTACAGCAAGAACAGATACTTTTAGTCGTTAACAACTATTAATTACAATAAAATTTCCGATTATTGCCATGAATTTCGAGACTAGCAACCAATATTTATTTGTTTTTGCATGGTTGTCAATGACTCTTCGATATTGCTAAGGGAAGTAACTCTGCCCACTCTATTTCTTGTAAGAGTAAACGCATTGATAAAATGCAAGTTCTGGAACAAACTTTACAGTACCTACCTTACTCAAGTCTTCTTGCAGCTTCAATGTAACCGATATCAAACTTTCAGCTGTTATTAAATTTGTCATGTGTCATTTGAGAAATCAAAATATCCTCAGTCGAGTGTCGACCCGTCAGTTTGTTTACGGAAGTAACTTCTCAGTTGGAACCACAGTGGGCGTGTATGGTGTTCTTTCCTAACGTGGGTCAAACGGAAAATGAACGAGAGAAATCGCAATGAATGCATCGCCACCAGAGGGCGAGTTTTAAAATGGCGGATGTTTTGAAGAAGTTTTGTTATTAACAAGATAGAAATCAGGTTAAAACCAATGTTTGAATGATAAAAATTAAGTTGTTCAGTTGATGATGTGAACGAAAGTAATCGTTTCCAGAAATGCATCGTTGCGACATATTTTAACTTCATTAGCAATTTATATTCGTGATAAAATAGATCTAGTATGGACATGTCCTTGCATGTTTCAACTTTCATTTGATTTTGACAGCTTCATTTATCTTATTAGATTCCAACTCATCTATTCTTTAAAATGTGGTTAATCTGGATGAGAATTTGGTAACAAATATACTCTTTTAAAATTTGCATTTGTCAAAATGCCTTGAATGCTCTATTAGGCACAGGGGCTCGGGTCGCCTTTCTAAAAATATATTATCGTATGGTACAATAATAGTAAAGGGAGGACACTCCGGTGATTGGAAACCGGACAACTCACGCTTGCTTACTTTTCACTGCCGGTGTATCTCCTCGTAAATTAAGAATTGCATTGAACTTTCCACATGGAAATAATCTTACATCATTCTTCTTTCGAAGCGCATAGCCTACTTGCCTGTCCTCTTTACATTTGTTTTCAAAACGATCTTGATTTACCGATGACACAGTTTATGAACATCTCCTGGGACTTCCGGGTCGCTCTAACACCAGAAAGAATACGACCCTAGTATCCTCATGCTTGCCGTAAGAGCCGTCTAAATGAGGATCTTATGCTTTCTCTTTCTTGCTATCAATCCTGTGTTGTCCCTTTTCCTGATGTTCCACTTGCACATCACATTGCACTATGGCTGAAATATTGCCCCTGCAATGTAAAAATCAATTTCACTCACTCACTCCTCAAGTGATCATCTTGTCAATAACTTTGTGTGATGTCAGAAAATGTTATATAGTTGCCTACTCTTGTATGAAAAGAAGCTGAACCTCCGCTTCATGAATTTTCCCAGAGTTTCAGGCTGCATTTGCGAGCTAAATTATAGAACACTGAAAACGACCATCATTGCATTTGACCCGAACTTTCGTAGCGTAGGCTCCAGCAGCAAATGATCACATTTACAAGGATATGGGTGACTACTGAGCATGTTTTATTTGATGGTCATACACTTTCTAGAATGTAGATCATACGTACCTGTGATTATATGATCAATAGCGAACATATTTTATATTAAATTTAGTTGATCAACAGTTGAATTCTGGGGTATATTTATTATTGGAAAAATCCTTAATTCAAATTTTAAAGGGGTGATACATGTAATTTGCTTTACTCAAATTATAACATGTTTGACCTAATTTATCAAATACGAAAAGGAGGACTGTTCCATTCTTGGCATGTGTGGATCATGCTATTTTTCCTAAACAACCTTCATTTCATTACTTGTATGCAAAGTGAGGTCATTGAGCAGTGACCTGAAGTAAGACTAAGAGGTGGGGCCATATTAGACAAACATATCTGACACCGCTATGGTACCCCGATATATTTGTTGACTTGTCGGTTTGCCCTGTCAAGTAATACGGTAAGATAGTCTTTTGCCACAGAGAAGCTGATACTCATCTGGATAGGGCTGGAGCAGTCCATTCTGCATCTGATATGTGAATTGCATTGCATTATTTGAAAAGTATAGTTTAATAGGTATTTTACCAAACTCTGATATCCCTTGGGGTTCCTGGGGTGTCACTCTAGCACCAGAAAGAATAGGACCCGAGTATCCTCATGCTAGCCATAAGAGCCATCGAAAATGAGGATCTTTTGCTTTCTCTTTCTTATTAATCATCCTGTGTTGCCTCTTTTCCTGATGTGCCTCTTGCACATCACATTGCACTATGACTGAAATATTGCCCCCTGCAATGTAAAAATCCAATTTCACTCAATCACTGACATAGCTCTGATAACAGTAAATCATTTTCATGTAAATTTATGCTCAACAGCACGCATTCCTCTTATCTTGTATGAGGTTTTCAATATGCATGTTTTGTTGTTTTCAGAAGATGGCACACCAAGGTTTTCACCAACAGAATCAGGTTCTGTTTAACTTGAGTGTTCCCTTGAAAGCCAAAAATCTTGTGATACATCATCACCGGCCACAGCCAGTGGTGATTGAAAGATGTGGGGACAGACGGGAAACATTTTCTGGTCCTCCAAATGTTTTGCCTCAGACAAATCTGCCATTCCAGTTCAAGGCAGTCTCACAGGACAGAATAGCAATGGCAGTTCAGATGGCAAAACGTGATTTGAAAAATAAAAAATGTCAAGCCAAGTCATCACGAAGTCGTTCACCATCACCCAAGTCTTCCAAAACTAGAGTAATTCACAGCAGAGACTACCTGGACAGGCAGAGAAAGTGGCAAAAAGGACCAAAGAAACCCATACCGGGTAGGGAGTATGACCAAAACAGACCTCCAAGATCCATGAAAACACAAACTCCAACTCAGTCTCCCAAGCCCTTCCTGAATACACGTGTTCAAAGTCGTCTTCCAGGTATTGTTTACAATGAATTAAATCAATTAATAATGTATGTTTGGACAGGGTAGCTCAGTTAGTTGAGCGTCTTAGATTCCGACCTAAGAGTCATAGGTTATATTCACGCCGTATGTTTGTCTGCAGTAGACAGTGTGACGTGGTGTCACTTAGATAGAATAGGGCCTCAGTAACCCAATGCTTGTCGTACAAGGCGACTAAAATGTGAATCTTTTGTTTCACTTTACGTTCTATCAATCCCTTATCGCTCGGTGTGCACCTTGCACATCATGTTGCGTTATGGCTGAAATATTGCCCTTGCAACGTAAAACATCATTTCAA
>JAUELE010222008.1:0-12806 GCA_031471655.1 Diodora aspera | reverse complement strand
AATCGACACGTGCTCTTCATCTGACGGATGTAATAGAGCACAAAGTTATGCAAAAGGTTCTTCGATGTTAAGTAGTTTAATAGCAAGTATGTCTTTATTAACGTTGATTTACGTGACAATAATATGACAAAGATCTGTATGAATACCGTTTGGTGTAAGGCTGTCAGCCGCATTTTTTACATTTCTGATAGAGATTGGATCAAATCGTCAAGTTGGCTTAGATCGTTATTTTCTTGAACCATCTTCATTTGACGATTTGCTTTGGGCCATATTAAAGACACTTTCCTACTCTCCGTTACTGAATGGTACGGCGCCACTGTGTGGAGACTGAACGACACGGTC
This sequence comes from Diodora aspera, assembly GCA_031471655.1. NCBI lineage: Eukaryota > Metazoa > Mollusca > Gastropoda > Lepetellida > Fissurellidae > Diodora > Diodora aspera. The sequence continues at coordinate 12,464 of JAUELE010222008.1, read as the reverse complement.
CGCCGAATCAAAAAGCCAGAGGGACAATCTCCATATTGTTAAAATGTACAAATCTGTAAGGCTTTATCGACAAGCTGAATTGATAATTGCATTCGTCGAACCCAATTTGCAAATGGCATGTCATTAACGAAGCTTTAGAAAGACACGTACTTTAATTCATTCAACAAAAATGATAAACATTTTTAGATTCCTTGAAAGAAATTTGTTTGAGCAAGCATCGAGTCTGCAGTCATATCAAAGTGTATTGAGTTTTATGTGTATGTTTAGTAGAAAGGTGGTGCGTTATAAATTGGGTGTGGCACTGAGTCTGTACTGTGGAAATTTGCGCTATATAAGAACTATTTATTATTATTATGTCAAACTGGTGAATGATTCCGAAATGAACGTATTAGTAAGTGGATATTCAGTGAGAGTGTACTGGTCACTGATAATTGATTGAAAAATGAATGTATGAATTACATCTTAAAATATTGTATTGATGTGTGAATGTAGAACGCGCGTGGTCTTCTATGAGTATACAATACATTAATGGGTGTATTTCTTTAGGAGTGTGGTGCGCAAGGAGCGTGGTGTGTGTGTATTGGTCAGTGTACTGGATTAGTGTATTTGGTTAGTCAGTGCGGAATGAGTGCTTGGGTCAGTGATCGTGAATGAGCGTATTGGTCAGCGAGTTTGGAATGGGTGTACTGATCAGTGAGTGTGAAATGAGTGTATTGGTTATTGAGTGTGGAATGGTTGTAGTAGTCAGTGGGTGTGGAATGAGTGTATTGGTCAGTGAATGTGAATGAGTGTATTGGTCAGTGCGTGTGAATGCGTGTATTGATCAGTGGGTGTAGATGATTGTATTGGTCAGTGAATGTGAATGAGTGTACTGGTCAGTGGGTGTGAAATGAATGTATTGGTCAGTGGGTGTGGAATGAGTGTATTGGTCAGTGGGTGTGGCATGAGTATTGGTCAGTGGGTGTGGAATGAGTATTGGTCAGTGGGTGTAAATGATTGTATTGGTCAATGAATGTGAATGAGTGTACTGGTCAGTTGGTGTGGAATGAGTGTATTGGTCAGTGGGTGTAAATGATTGTAGTGGTCAGTGAATGTGAATAAGTGTACTGGTCAGTGAATGTGAATGAGTGTATTGGTCAGAGGGTGTGGAATGAGCGTATTGGTCAGTGGGTGTGAAATTATTGTAATGGTCAGTGAATGTGAATGATTGTACTGGTCAGTGGGTGTAAATGATTGTATTGATCAGTGAATGTGAATGAGTGTAATGGTCAGTGAATGTGAATGAGTGTATTGGTCAATGCGTGTAGATGAGTGTATTGGTCAGTGGGTGTGGATGAGTATGCTGGTCAACGAGTTAAATACATGTTTTGGTCAGTTACTGTGAATGACTGCGTTGGTCAGTGAGTTTGAATGAATGTATTGGTCAATGAGTGTGGAATTAGTGTACTTTTCAGTGAGTGTGGATGAGTGTATTGGTCATTAAGTGTAAATGAGCGTTTTGGTCAGCGTGTGTCTTGGTGTGGCCAAATATGTATTGGCTAATGAGTGCATTGGTCAAGGAGCGTATGAGACAGTGAGATTGAGATGAGTGTACTGCGTCAAGTCATTACTGATTCTGGTCAATTGAAAGAACACTATTTAATGCCCTGGTATGAAGCATAGGTACATATTTAAGCACACAAACTCCAAAGCCTTTTCAAACACACTGCCTGTCATCATGTAGATTTAATTTTGAGATTAACCCTAAATGATTATTAAATGTTGATGACATTTTTTGAAATCCAGAATGGTTTATTAAAGACACAAACAATACGATTATATCTTTCATAAACCAATTAATTTTGTTAGTCTAACAATCTACATGTACCTAGCTAACCACTTTTCAGCTTGCTTGTGATAACCAGGAAACAGCCTATCTCAAGTATGAAGATCAAGTGGTTGAAGTATTGAATGCATGCACGTCGATTTAGGAACGTACAAGTTGTTATCTGCAGGACTCGATAACATGGCTCTGATGAGTGTCAGTGTCATATGTCAATCATCTGTGGTATCTTCACTTCCGGGTTAAGGTTGCGGCTTGGTTCCCAATCCATGAATTCCTTCTGATCTTGAGTAACAACATTCTGTTCGTCCATTATGCTCCTCTTTGCTTGATCTCAAAAGGTGGCCATCATCTTTCTCTCCCCCTCTCTCTCTCACACTCACTTTCTTTCTCTCTCTCATTCACCCTTTCTCTCACTGTCTGTCTCTCTTATTCACTCTCGCGCGCTCTCTCTCTCTCTCTCACACACACACGCACGAACACACACACACACACACACAATACAAAGTGAACTTATGTCATGTTCTGTGTACTCGTGGCTTCTCACCTGAACTTTATTGTATACCTTGGGGGCTCTTACGGGATTGAATTATTTAACCACTCATGTCCATGTACAAAGGCAACAGCATCCAAGATTAAGTCAGGTTAATGTTACCGTTGCATTAACAATAGTATAGCCACAGCATAACATGAAGTGCACACTGGCAGCTCCCAAACAACAGCAACAGATTCCATATGTCGTGGCCTTTACGAGATGTATGGAGTTACTGGGACCTTATACTTTTCAATCAACATCGTAATCCTCTGAAGGCCAACAAGACCTGTCTTTGTTTCACATCATATCACTTTATAGGTCAATATTGGTGCCGTAATGTTGGTAAGCCTTGAAGTCAAGAATGTCTTTTTCTCATGCAGACACTGGTATATGTAGAACTAAATATAACTAAACAGAAATGTTCTGTTTGAAAATATGTTTATTTGCACTTTCGTCAACAACAACATCTCCATGCAAATGGTCCACAGATCCTAAAATGGATCCAACATACATACAGAACAGGAAGTAAGATGACGTCACTCTGAAGAGGGCAAGTTGAATATGTCGCTTACTCTTTAAAATATCGTAGATTATTAGTGGACACATATCATGTGGGATATTGAATAGTAAACATGCCATTGAAGAAGAGTTCCTATCTTTCAATCAAATCTTGCATACATACAATGTTATAAACGATTCATAATCATCCAAAAAGCGAGTAGACAGCGTGAAAGACGTACAGCAGATTGAACAAAGATAATTACCAGGAAGTCTCAAGACTCTCTGCCTATACTGGGCGAAAACACGATGTTTCCCTTGTATTGAAAAGTCCTGAGGTCAATTTAATGTTTCGAAAGAAACGTCACTTTTGACAACAAACGATAAATTTTGCTGATTAAATTAACTACTTTTACTCGATAACGAATGTGATATGCTCAAAAGATACTGATTACGTGATGGCATGCGATTGGATTACACCGCCTGTACTAACACGTGGCGGTATCTGATTGGATATCACTGTCATGTGATATCTTACGTGGCGGCATCTGATTAGATAACACTTCCTGAAAATATGTAGCGGCACCTTTTTGGATAACAATGTTTGGATTTCGTTTAATAAATAAAAACAATGCGGAGTGCATGTAGTCAAATAATTACCTGATAATTCACTCCCAAATACCTCACAGAGCAATGTTCTGAGTATCTCAACAAGAAATCTACACGTATATATACCCTGTTTTCACAGACGTCAGTCACACCAGAAACGATGTCAATTTCATCACTACAATCGTAAAAGATATTTAATTCATTAATGTTATAGATTTAGTTACAATTAGTAATATTTACACACCGGAAGTATGATTCCGTTTTATTAGTCACGTGATTAAATGGATCCGAGGATAATGAATATTCATGACATTACCCATATCAAAATGATTAATGCAAAAATGTGAAGTCATATACATATCCTGAAATAAATGGACTGAAATCGTACACACATCGTGTTAGGACACGTATATGACACATATGTGAACACAAAGGCATAAAATGTTTCAAAAGCTGTTAGAAAGACATCGGTTTCGTGTAAATGTTTCAGACACAATGGTCGATTCCCGTCTACATTGTGTCCATACTATATACAGTTTGAGAGAGCTAGAAGTTGAAAGATGCCTGTAGGTTGTGTTAGAAATAGAAACATTGGTGGTAAATTGGTTCAGATATACTGAGTATGTGTGTCACTGAGTGAATTACGTGTTGAATGCCTGCCGGAGTTGAATGACAGGTTGAGGGTCTTAGTAATTACATGACTGAGCAAATGATTGAAAGAAAACGTAACTGAACTTTCGAGCGACTGAATGTGTCAAGTAATTTAGTCAAACTTAATACACAAGTGAATGAAAAAGTTGAGTAATTAAGTCGCTGAATTTGAGTCTGCACTGTGGAAATTTGCGCTATATAAGAACTATTTATTATCATTATTATTATTATTAATTTCCGAGTGAATAAAAGACTAAGAGAGTGACTGAACTTTCGAGTGAATGAAAGAGTGAGAGAATGACTGCATTTTCGAGTTGAGATGAGTAACTGTGTCACAGAATGTACGTGTGAGTGACTGGGTAAAAGAGCGAATTAAAGTATGACTGATTGAAGGAGTGACTGTACATGTATATAAGAATAATTTGAGAAGAGTGTGACTGCGGCTGCAGTCGTTATCGAATGATTGAGCGAATTATATAGTGACTTCATGAGTGAACGACTGATTCGTTGATTGACTCACACACAAGAGTGATTGAGTAAGTGAGTGAGTGAGTAACTGTGGTAGCACTTTAAGCTATGATGAAATGTACAACCAATATAAGTCCGGACATAACAAACAACAGTCGTTGTGGTGACGTGTAACAAAGATTAGTACTAGAGTTCTCAATGAAATAACATTTCGTAACGTACATAATGACAAACAACATTTCGCCCTCGCGCTAACACGCTCAACTATGCATGACCTCGTACATCTACATTGACCTTTGTACACTGTAGAATAAACCAATCACAGTTCAGTGCAAAATCACAGTTGGATTCCAACTGTCCGCTTTAACAAGGTGTCCGTATTAACGAGGTCATCATCTACCTATTTTGATTTCTCAGTAATACTCAATGAATACAACATACTATCGCAGTGAACGTTTTTGTTTGCTTTTTACTTCCATTATTGTGAGTAAAATATGTGCGAACATGTAATACAAACGCATGTACACATTATCTACACCTTTCATCCACAGCCAGTTTTGATATACTATACCCTTGATTATGAGTTGGCAACTAACACGATCATTCACATACCCTCTATCGACATTTGAATAGTCCTGATGACTTTGTCCGAATGAGGACATGCAGTAAACCCGAATTTTGCCGTATCTCCGTCATGTCGGATACCAATTCACTATATGATATGACTTTCTTAACATATACAAAAAGACTACCAAAATGGCAAGATATTTTGGCATTTATATTCGGAAGAAACAAGTTATCGTTATCCTTTGATTTGATTCGTAATTCTTAAAACATAATTCTTCTCTTCTACACCATTTCATCCACAAGAAAAAGTCAAGTTTAAGGTTAAGCAGAGCAATAAACTTCAACGATGTCAAATACTGGTTGTTAAAATGCCATGAAGTTGTGCCATTTTGAGGAGCATTTTTTCGCCCTCGAGGACAAATCGCTGAAATAAAGCAACTGATGGTGAAACTATTTGCACCAGATGTGGAAACCACTTTAGACGTTACATCTTGCAAGGACTGTTCCAGCGCCATCTTGCGGCGCGGCGTAGCTGCACATGCCGCGAACGCTACCTTGATGGTTGTTTTTTCTCCAAATACTCAGCACATGTTCGTCTGTAACGCCGCATAGAAACAAGGCAAACATATACATACTCCGCGAAATGATAGCAAAACATTGCAACTGAGGTCGGCTCCAATGGCCCTGGGGTAACAGCGGTCGACGGCATTTGTTGAGGTAGACGCTACGCTGTTTCAAGGCAAGAACGTTAACACAAAATGGTAATAAATAACTTGAATCTCATTTCGTTTTAAATTAGGAGCACCATTATCATGAAGGCCAACGGAAGTTCTGTCCCACCATTTGATAAAATTTCATATTGAAAGGTTTATAGAAGTCTCTAAGTCTTTGTATCACATAGGGATCAACATCCGGGTGCTGACGACCTTTCGTTTTCCCCAAACAATGAGGCTTCTTATGTTGTTCATTTTTAAATATACACGGAAACACTCGATCCGGACTGAAGTAAAAGTTTTTGTGTGTTACCAATTTCTCCAAACCCAGGAATTCTTGTACTTTTGCCATTTCGGAAGCAGGATCTTCTATGAGTCTCTCTCCGCTCACAAAATGGAACTGCTTTAGTGGAAAGTGTTGTAACCAACGGTCTAAATGTTTCGGGTAGACCCCGATCCTTACCGCCCCCCAAGAAGTGTTGACCAATCCGGTATTATGATCCAAAAGGGCCATTCGCTCAAACGATTTCATGTTAGGCTTCTTACTGGCTGTTTGAGTATAGTCTGAGATGGCCCGAACAACAGGGTCTCTCACGACAACAAGCAGCTTGGTGTCCTTTGACATGTCATAGATCCTTTTAGGGACTTCCTTCGTGACGAAGTAACTTGGGGTCTTCTCGATTGTCAGCTGCCCGGGCATCGTGTGGGGCATCTGGGACCTGCAAGTAAACACATATGTGTAAACAACATGGTGACATTAACGGCATGGCTAGCATAACTCTACTTTCGCATTGTTGGTGTCAACTCTTTTGATATAAATATGGTCTTAACGAGTACTAAGCAGTTCCACGTGAGCCAGGTCTACCAGCCTGATCCTCTTAAATCCAAAGAATGAAGCACAATATTTTCGATAGCTTTACACACACAGTAGGTGGCGTTGTCGGCAATGTAAAACATAAGCGGATGATGGTAAAGGTGTCCCATAAGGGCTCCCACATACAGAGTCCTTCTGGGCAAGTATGTTTGATCTTATAAGTCCTCAAATACGAGTATGATCGGAATGTCTGTTGTGCTGCAGGTTTCACCTGTGTCAACAACAACAATCGACATATTTAATGAATCGAATTACGAGCAAAATCTTGCTAAACTCGCTGTAAATGCGATTAAAAGTTGTTCAGTATGATTCTAGCATTACAGCTCTTGTTATAATATGTACAAGCCTCAATTTTACTCAACAGAGTTAAAACCATGTAGCCTAAAAAGGCTATTGATAAGTATTTCACCGATCAAAGAAATTTACACTTGTCACAAATGTTTAACTATAAGGTAGATCTTTGTCAAGGTCTTGAGTCAAGGCACATGAAACTGAATGACACACACAATGAATATCTGTAAATATATAAACTACAGATATGATCTATAAGTTAATTTATTTACTTTTGAAACGTTTGCTACAATATCATTGACAGCGATTAGTCTGTTTTCAATGCTAATTTGGGGCAACTTTTTCTGTATAGCGACCAGTTAGGTGTGGCGACGATTTGGATCTAATTCGTTATTTCAAACGCAAAACCACACCTACATTTGTATAATATAATGCACAAGGCACAACGGTGAGCCAAGATGATTTTGAATCAAAGAATCAAAATAAAAACATGATATTTGAATTTAAAAGAGCCGCCACGCCCGACGGTAGCCCACCTGCCCTTAACACATCGATAAACCAACAGTGATACAAAACCTCAAAGGGGAGCCTGTAGGATCCCTGTCATAAATATCTGGAAACAGGATGAAAGAACTCCCATCTAAAACTTAATGTCCATTTTTGCAATAAGGATAGAACATATGACAGCCATATTGCCTCCTATGGTTGGGTTTATCGGTGTGCAACACCATCCTTTATGGCGGCAGTGACTACTGCAGCATAAAACACATCTTCGGAAGTCAAATTGCTTGCTGGGTCTAACAATGAGACTGGAGAAATGACACATGGTTGAAAGAGGATATAAGCGCCATGATCGATCTGAACAAAGATGTCTTTTATCCTCAACACAAACCGCTTTGGCTCCCCACTTATTGTGATATTACTGCACGGCGGTCGAGACTTACTGACGACCGGATGTCAGGAGAACCATGGGAAATCTGTCTGCGAAACGCCAAAGATAAGTAAACTGGGCAACCGTCTTATTCGTCTGTCTGACCTTTGGATTCTTTGTTCACTAATGGGACTTTGCAAGTCTATAAGACTTGAAAGTCTAGAAGTCACGGCAAAAATGCCATATATTGGGCAGAGTAAACAAATTCAGTTCAAACTTCTTACAAATATCTAGATACAGAGAAGTAATACATTTCATGAACTGCAGTCAGTCTGCCATCTTTGGTGCCAAAAATTAAAACGCATCTTGTACTGCACGACTAGACTGAAAATTAGTCAATTATTCAATTGTATATTACTTTAATTTTCCCGAAAGTGACTGCCTCTATGGCCTAGACTTACTTAACATGAGCTGGGCTGACTCCGGGCTCTATTAAAACAATTAACCATCATGGAGCAGTACTACTGCACGTCCATAATTCGAGTAATTTACATAGCTTGGATCTGGTAAACTTGCCGTCATTCTGCTTTGAAAATCTGAAACTAAGATCGTGATAACGCAGCCACAATAATTTTGAATCACCTTCAAAGATATTAATTGCAGGAATCTATTTAAACGTTATGACTCAGAAATTGAAATTGTTCCAATTGTTTCTAATTGCATATGATACAACACGACAGTTTGTTGTCCAGATTAAAAACTGACATTTAATCCCTTTTATGCATAACACTGTCACATTATTCGCTCATTTGGAAACTTAAGAAGCGTTCTAAATGTCAAATGCAAACAGAGTCCTTTGACGAACAACCATTTCAAACAAAACACTCGAGCAGAAATATCAAATACATTAGCTGAGTTCTAAAAATGTGCAGTATATCAGGTCCGATAAGCTCAGTAAAATCGTCTACAAAGCGACGGTAATGATTTTGTATTGCCCATACATCATTTTAACATGTATCCCTTAGTGATCTAAATATGCCCGATTTCCACTTCAAAACAATGCTAATTCTGACCGCGCGTCCAGCGGATTTTAAACAAAACGTTTCGCTTTATTCCCTTTATGGTCGTTTAAGGACTCGATTTTTTTTCAATTTAGTGATTACATCCCTCGGCGAGCGAGAAAAGCCGGAGTTAATCCTCGACTTGCTAAACAGTCCCACGTTACAGCCGGAGAGTGGTTGGTGGCAGCGGAGGGATTGGATTTGCTAGAGTTAATCTGATACGTTTCTTGGCTGCTTCCACGCCAGCACCCGGGACAGTGCTGGATGAATTCTTTATGAGTCCTCACATACATATTTGATGCGTGCATCAAGGGGATAGACTCGTCTTCGTGACCTCATGTTGTAATCAATACGAAGTGTCTAATTCGGATCGCGGAGGGTTATGTTGTTCTTCGCATGTCCTCGCTTAGTAGTTCGCCTTTATAAAAATAATTGTGTACCTTTAAAAACACAAACCTGCCTTTTGTAAACGTACGCGTTCACATAAACAAATTTAAATGTTCGCCTACACAAAGGTGTGTAAGTGTTCACCTTTACAATCGCAAATGTTCACCTATGAAAAAAAACATCTAAGTGTTGATCGACATTACAAGGTCAAGTGTTTGCCCATAGTAAACTGAAAACTAATTCACAAAATCCCCCGTTTGTTTTGGTAAAACTGCTTAGTTAGAACACAAAATACATACATGTGTATATTGTATTTTAAAGATTCTGTATTTGCTCACTTACTTCCTGACTTACTTATTACTTGAAGATGTTTATTTATCAGTAAATCTGATGTTTATCACGACTCAATTCAAGGCTAGAACGTTGACGAAAGTCAACATGTGCCAAAACATTCATTAACGCAAAACACGGAAATTCTGCTTGTTACTTTCCCTTGCGTTTCCAATGAGAAAACACTTTGCACAAGAATCCGTCGCTCTTTCAAACACCACTTAAATCGTTTTGGCAAATCGCTTCTTTTTGCGGTACATGTTGCATGTTTCTCTCTTTGCCAAGCCGTCCGTCCTGCGTGCGGTTTTATTCTGCGAGCTGACACTTAAAACACATTCCTTACCAAGTCGTGCAGAGCCGTGGCCAATTCGCTTCTTTTATCTTCTCGTGGAATTGCCTGTCTTCCTGCTCTGCCTACAACTGGAACCAGCGGGTGCCACAGCGGTGCGTTTCCTCGATATGTTCGGTAGTCGGTCCAAGTTCTAAAAGCGTATCTATCCGACGGCGAGAGAGAGATCGAGGAACGCTTCTCAGGGATCCGCCCGTGGTTATTCATCATGCATCTTCTTCTACGCGGTCGTCATCGTCGTCAACACCAGTATTGCAATCATCATTTTGCTTTCATCTATCGCAACTATTTTCGTTGTCACTGTTTCGTTTTCGATGTCATCGTCGTCCAAAGCAGTGCCTTGTTTTCATCTCCATCATTATCATCGTCGTTACCATCATCATCATTTTCATCACTATTAACAGCATCATCACCATCATCGTCATTAATGGCATCATCATCATCAGCAGCAGCACTATCATCGGTGTTTACGTCGGTAAACGCAGATAGACGGTCTTGTAATGTCTACCACATCTCATCTTTCAATGTGTTACTCCTGTGTAATGATTATGTAATTTCGTCTAAACTGTAGTTCAAAGTCAAAATCAAAATAACGACTTGAAAATAAATAATTATATTCCTAACCTGAACATAGGTGCTTAGAGGAATACGTTCTGAGTTTACTCTACCTGTCAGATTAACCCTGAACTGTTATTTGTTTGTACGTGAAATTATTTGCAAGTCTATAAACATTGCAAGGTCTGGGACAGCTGAGTACAAACATGAAGCCAAATTCAAACAGTCCATACCTACTTTAAAGTACATGCGTATACAACGAAGACACATGTGTATACAAAGAAGACATATACTGGCGTTTAAAAGAAAGTATACCAAGATTTTGAGAGACTACTGAATAAATTCACAAATGCGTTGGATATACAACAGATATACCTTCAAGACTTGGAAGGTTTATCAATGAGATGATGTCAATCAAATTACACTCACCGAATCCAAGCATCCTTTTGATCAACTAGGGCATAAAGATGTAAGGGAAAATAATTGAAATCGTTTGGTATACTTTCTTTTGGATGTCAGTATATATGTTTACCATGAGAACTTTAGTGCTGTATTGATATTCGGTCCTGGGAATTACTTTCCGGTTGGACACAAACTTGCAACATACAAGACCGATTGTCCTGTGGGTGACAAAAACCATTGGCAAGAACTGGTCATTATTTTTATCCAGCTATCTAGTAATAATATCCATGCCGCAATGAGTAATGTTTTATGCAGGCTACAAGGAGCCTGTTTAAAAATGCAAACTGAATCCTTTTCAATCTGCCAGGATTAAGGAGTTATGACGTTATTTATGGACGCAAACAGTATTATAATGTCTACTCTACAGTATGTTATTTATTTAACACAAAATGCTCCAAACATTTGTCCCGCTAGGGAACAAGTATCCAACTTTCAATATCACTCACTCACACAATCCTTTCAGGCCCAAAATGGAACCCTGATGCTGAGACAGATATCTGGTGACACTGGTGACATAGCTGAAAGATTGTCGAAAGTCATATTGCATCCAGAAACATTCCTTCAATCTTGCCTGGTAATCTTACCAAGGTGTCTTGGGGTCACTTGGAACAGGAGCCCAGTTACCCAGTGCTTGCTACATCTCCACATCAGTAGTATCAAACCATCTCGCAAACATAATTTGGCACAAAGACAGACGTGTTCAATTCGTCAGGTATACCCCAAAATGGGCTTTATTCCCAAGAGCTCACAATAGTGAGATATTCATTCTTTCAGTTGTAGAACAAATGGGCTTCATTCCATAGAGCTCTCAATAGGGTGATATTCCTTCTCTCAGCTATACCCCAAAATGGGCTTTATTCCCAAGATCTCTCAATACTGAGATATCCATTCTTGCAGCTATACCACAACCAATGAGCTTCATTCCCAAGAGCTCTCAATAGGGTGATATTCCTTCTCTCGGCTATACCCTAAAAAGAGCTTTATTCCCAAGAGCTCTCAAAAGTGTGATATCCATTCTTGCAGCTATACCATACCATGTGGGCTTTATTCCCAAGATCTCTCAATAGTGAGATATCCATTCTTGCAGCTATACCACAACCAATGGGCTTCATTCCCAAGAGCTCTTTATAGCGAGATATCCATTCTTGCAGCTATACCACAACCAATGGGCTTCATTCCCAAGAGCTCTTTATAGCGAGGTATTCATTCTTGCAGGTATACCACAACCAATGGGCTTCATTCCCAAGAGCTCTTTATAGCAAGGTATTCATTCTTGCAGGTATACCACAACCAATGGGCTTCATTCCCAAGAGCTCTTTATAGAGATATATTCATTCTTGCAGGTATACCACAACCAATGGGCTTCATTCCCAAGAGCTCTTTATAGCGAGGTATTCATTCTTGCAGGTATACCACAACCA
>JAUELE010222007.1:0-21754 GCA_031471655.1 Diodora aspera | reverse complement strand
AAAAACTAAATTCCAAACCTCTTTTACCTGAGAGGAAGATTCCCTGAATGTGGTTACGCTTACATTATGTATTAAGTATTATGTAAAAATATGACTACAGAGATAAGAGGGTAATTGACTCCAGCAATACGAAATGTTAGAAGTAGACCTTTAATCATAAGTTAAAGCATTTTCCAGGGACGAATCCGTTTATATTATAAGTCTTTCAATGGCACTTGGTTGATGCTGGATACAAGACTATGGAAACCCTAAGGAGTTTTCAGGTTCTTGCCGTCTCTTGCCAAGGTTTCCAGCCAAAGTTATACCCTACACGAAGGGAAACAGAGAAAATCGTTGACATGTAGGAGTTCGTCAACGTTTATATCAATATCCGGTTTCACCGTTAGCCTCTGCAACTCTATGTTCGCCTATGCAGAAAGCTTGGAGAAATTTAAGTTAGCTCATGGGCATTTTTTTTCTGGAGGTTCTGCAAAATAAACCATATTCTCAAACTGTCCACGACAACTCGCATAGCTTGTGCCCAAATGGGTTGCTTTAGTCGATAGGGCCGAGCCAACAGTCTCAGTAGAATCACAAAAATACTATGATGATGATGATGATCATCATCATCATCATCATCTTCGTCGTCGCAAAAGCAGCCATGAAAACATCACGGTATAAGAACAACACCTTTTTTTAATTATACCTATCACGTTATTGAATCTAGTCCCACTCCATGACTGTGAAATTCAATTTTAAAAACTGCCAGAGAGCCTAATAAACCGTGTAACTGTAGTTTAAGTAAAGTCTGTGGCATGCCATCTATGATTTGAAAATATTTCTAAAACACTGGAATCAAACACTTATTTATTTCACAGAATATTTTGGGTCCATATTTAAATGTTCATCTCAACTGTATAGTATGGAGCCATTGTGGTTAATTACTGGGATGCTGTCTACGTGCGAACACAGAACAGACAAACGTTAAAACGATTTCGTCGAGTCCTTTGATGTTTTCCAGGCATGCCTGTTTTCAATTTCCCTGTTTCTGTTTTTGGCGAAAATTTACGTGCAACATATTGATAACATCAAATTGTTTTTTGCAACAATGGTGTTTCATATTATGATTGCTTTTGATACGTGAAACTGTTTGGATTTTACAATGCAATGCAATTAAACATGAGACATTCCTAGACGCAGAAATTAATTTTGGTATCCAATTTCGACTTTGAAACATAAAAAAATGTCAAATTGGCAGTTTATTTCTTCAGAGCTTTACTGGACAATGTAGTAATAATAATAATAATAATAATTATAATAACCATAATAATGATAATAATGATAATAATAATAATGTGGAGTCTTGTCCAGGCTTGCATAGCTTGCTCAAAGCGCTCAGCATTATTACCCTAGTGTAACCCAAGCAGCCACAAGGCGCTAGAAGGTTAACAACACTCCTGATGGGAGGACCAGTACCCAGTTTCAGCTAGGTCGACTGAGGAAATATCCAAGTAAAGCCACTTGCCCACGATGACACCACTGACATCATCAGCGTCTCAGTGCGAACCAGGGATGAACCATTGAAGGCCTGGAAGCTTTCAACGCCAGCCGATCACCCATCCAACTATTCTCCGGGCTCGACGTTGCTTAACTTTGGAAGCTCGTGACTTCGTTACCTCGACAAGCTCGTTACACGTGGCCAACCCTTCTCACCTGTAATACGTTGTAGGGTGTAAGTAAGGTGGAAACAACACTCTCGCATTTAATTTATTAAGATCAAGATGTGTGGCATTAATACGCAGAGAAGGCTAGAAAAGGTTTGCTGGTTTAGCCGGATTAAAATGTGTTCAGAAGCAGCAAGGAGAAAATGCCTGATCAATCGCAGAAAATGCGAATGTCCTGTACAACTATATATAAGACTGTTGTAGTACTGTTGAGCATATCCCTGCGCCGTTTCCTCACTTAATATGCAGAGCACATTCATCTGGCGCGTGCAACTGCTGACGGAGAGATGACAGACTAAACAGAACCTTTGTTGTATTCTGACATATTCTTACAATGAATAGTTTCCTCAATATTAAATTAACACGCGGTTCCGCCTAGCTCAACTTACATTTGGATACCAGTAGCTCTAAATAGCCTGTGGAGGCACTAAGCATCAATATTGATGTTTACAATGGTATGGTATTCTTGATGAATTTGCATCTCTCTAGATTCAAGATTGTCAAAGAAATTCACTTATCAGTTGTATATAACTCTTTTCTATGCGATGTCGTCTCTCTCAGCGCACATTACCACTTCACGTCGTTTCGTAACTCAAAATAAGCAAAGGTTAAGCTTACGTAAACGTAACTGATGATGACGATGTTGATGAGTCCGTATTGACAAAATATGCATATCGAGCGAATAAACATGTCTTGCCATCTGGACTAAATCTGAAGTGGTATTTTTCATATATACTGACGTCCAAAAGAAAGTATATCAAATGGTTTTAAATATTTTCCCTTAAGTCTTTATGCCATAGTTGTTAAAAAGGATGCTTGGATTTCAGTGAGTGTAATTTGATTGACATAATCTCATTGATAAACCTTCCAAGTCTTGAAGGGATATCTCTTGTACATCCAACGCATTTGTGAATTTTTTCAGTAGTCTCTCAAAATCTTGGTATACTTTCTTTTGGACGTCAGTATATATAAGATGCTCAATATACTTAAAGCATACTAGATACCTATTTTTACTGTGGCTTTTTGTGTCATTGATGATATCATATAGTACTACGTTAAATATCAGCCCTTTGTCTTCTATGTATTAAAAGACAAGATCAATTTGTCCATGTGATAAGACAAACACATTAAAGGGAGACTATTCAATTCTTTAAAATCGTAGTATACTTCAGTTATACACACATTACATACTTCATAAGACTAAGCTGAATTCTCATTTGCAAAGTTTGGATACAGACTTTTTCGAGTAGCATAAATGCATGCGTCTTTTCACGTGATTGCAATGATACACAATGATAGTCTTGGCATTAATAACAGTATAGTAAAGGCGGAGTCTCTGGGCAAGCAAGTCAAATGTTAATGAATGTTGTTGTCAACCCGTAGGTTACTGACCGTCGTTGTCTAACATTTAAACATAAGCCGTCTTTTAGTTACGACTCATTTGACTTTTGTCTGAAAATGAGAACACATGGCGAAATCTCTTTTATTGAGTGTTCGTATTCTCTTCTGATAATAGATACGTATTTATCAACTGTCTGGAAAAAAGGAATATTAGTAGTTCTTGAACAGATTTTATTGCTGTTTGTTATCGTGGTAGGAGTTTAATAGCAAGTCCAAATGGCCAAGAACTTGGATACAAAGATGTTGGCAACTTGAGCTTCTCATTACTTTGAAGTTGTGTTTGTTGACTGTTTGAAACTTGCTAACATTGAATAACAACTCGGTATTCTGATGATTATTTTGAACGCTTGAATTCTAATATCTAATGCATGAAAGTATGTCAAATTGCAGAGAGTACAGACTTGTTTGATGTGATAACTACAGCGACTACCTCTTTTCTTGATTACTGGTGCCATGACTTAATTAAATTGCTGGAGAATATAATTTAATTTAATTTATCCTGGTATAGTGTCTGCTGTATTGTGCAAACACGATGGACGTACTAACTACAATATATGAGAGTTAGTACACAAGGCTTGTCACTAAATGCAACCTAGAAGGGACTGCTGAGCAAGCTAGCGTCTTACCTCTAGGATTGTTGTCATCGAAAAGCCCCGAGTCCTGCCGGCGACTCCCGTTTGAAATATGTGTACCTTATAATGTGTGAACACTGACTAAGAGAGAAACTCAGTATCCTCATGTGGGAATCAAGGAGAAAGTAGTACAGCTGATCTGTCCGTTGTTTCGATGGGACACAGGAGGCACTATTGTTCTTCAGGAGCAATGAAATTCTTAAATGCCTGCTGCAATGCTTAGTCATTAACGATTGGCTTGGTGATGGTGTACTGTAACGCTTAGTAGAACTAAAAGACCGATTGACAAGATTGTCACGTAAAGAAAGCATGGCGTGGCGTACATTCAGAGGAAAGATTTATTCCCCATGGAAATATGGAAAATATGGGGGGGGGGGGGATATGGGATTCCCCTGCATAATTGACTGCCAAGAAGTGGGTGATATACGTTAAGCGTGGTAGAGAAAGTACTGAAGACGATGCCAGGTCTGATTGTTCGAAAACGTCAACGTCTGATGATCAAGTTGATGCTATTCAAAACATGGTGATGACTGACAGATGTCTGACCATGCAGCATATTGCAGAAACGTATTTGCATCAGTACAAACCATCCTACTTGGTTTTATCCAACTATTCTCGCAGATGAGCGCCAAGAACTTTGACTGACGAAGAGAAATAGAAACGACTGGACAGCTCGTATCCAGATGACTTTCTGAAACTAATTGTTACTCACGATGAAACTTACTTGGGTCCAGCACTTTGATCAACACGATAAAGTAAACAATGGAAATATTTTAATTTTCCACCTCCCAAGAAGTACAAGTGAGTGGCAGCTGTGGGTAAACTCATGGTATCAGTATTCCTGGATAGCAAGGGTTTGGTCGTGAGTAACAGAAAGGTCAAACTGTCAATGAGATATATTACACTAATAGATCACACCGGTTACGACCGGCAAGAAAAGAAAAACGAAGATGATAGCTTTGCCCCAGTTGCTTTGGCTCTAGGATAGTGCTCCAGTTCACACCTCACAGGTGAAGTCGCTTCAGCAGCGACTTCGAATTGCTTCCCCATGTTCCTTATTCTCAGGATTTGGCACCGTCAGACTTCTACCTATTTCCGAAACTGAAAACATTGTTTTTGCCAACGATGATGTAGTGAGGGGATCATGAAATCGGGGCACAGGTGGACCAAGTGCATTATGTTTGGGGAAGACTTAAAACGTTTGTTCTTGTATCTTTAATTGTCAGGCCATAACCGTTCTGATTTACCTTGGTTATATTGGACCGTCCTTTATAACTGACAGTCTCGGGTGCGAGGTCCAGTAAAATTTTCTCACTGCAAATTGTGATAGTGGTTTTGTCAGATACGGCTAGACACGTTTCCTATGTGTGTGCGGATTGTATCATTGTCAATCAAGCGACATGCATTGTCCATACATTTTTCAAACTTTAAACATATTGAAATTTCTGACAAATACATGTAGACTCTCTTTCAACCCTACGCGTTTTGATTCTTTATAGAGTAACTGTACATAAATATAAACTGCATGTACGATAACGTTGTCGACATTTACTGCTGATGTATTCCATTTAGTCAATAAACGTAAGTTGGTTTGGATTGATCCAGCCAAGACAATGGAAGTAAATGTGACAAGTTTGAGCACCTCGTTCCGTTCTGACCTGGACCCTTGGCGCGATCAGTTGCATAGCAGATCGTTAGTAAATGGATCTATTGAACTTTGCCAGTCTTCCCTCGTGCCTTTTAAGTCCGGATTTTCTAAGTCTTCTCACTTGGGCCGCAACCATTCAGCGGCAGTACCGAGATGAAACAAACTAATAGCGGCAAGCAGAAAACCAAACGGTGCTTCCCTGATTTTCAAAACTGCTGCACGGCTAATATTTACCTTTCATTTGAAGACCAAGAAATGGTCAACTTTAGAGGAAGTGATGACTCGGCCTGACTTAAGACATCGTGCGGGACTGTTTCTAATGGCCGTTTTTGAGTGGTTTCTCTACGCATGCCCAGAATAAGATGAGCGTGTCATAGCACACCAATTTGTCGGAGTGTCATCCGACTGCTTCCTAACGAAGCCTTAATAATCACCTAGGGGGACCGAGGGGGAGAGACATGATACTCCTCCCCTTACATAATTCTCTGCGGGTCCAGTAAAATAGACGCCATCATTATGGCATCTGAAACCAGATAATCCATGGCTTGGATTTGTTTGTTATAATACCCACTTCATCCGGAACACGCGGTACTGGCGTATCTTCAGCCTCTCCCTTTCAAGCAGTTCAAACTTAACTATCAAGTACTGTGGTTTACGTTTTAAAATATGTCTAGAATCCTTTAAATTGCCACACATACATGTATAGATCTATGTAACCTTATAATACCTTTTAGCATCTTCACACATATTTAGGTCGTATTGCCAGTGGCCAAAGTTATTTCCGTGAATATGTAATGGTGTGTTTTACTTGGTTTAGCGGAAACCTGCTCGCCACCGGTCGACGTCTTTGTAGTGTTATTTCGGGTGACTATATTACAAATATTTTCACGGTTTAGCCTTGCAAGTGCATTGTCAACACTTAGGGAGCGACCATTTGATTTTTAGGAGGAGGGGGCTGGAAGATGTTTCTCTCTTGCAAACTATCTTTTTTATCTTATGGCGTGAGACAATCTATTTTTTTCTTAAATAATTGCCGACAAACTATTTATTATTTAAATATTATGTTTGATATGTAATGTAATTACAGGCATATTAATTGTAGTTAACCGGTGATTGTGGGGGTGGGAGTATTGTAGGGGGTTCGGGGGCCATCCTCCCCCGGAACATTTGTTTATATAAGCTCTGAGACGTATTTTACTCCCATTTATTTTAATTAAAATGGGCTTTGCGACTAGTCCAAATAATGCAATATAATTTAAACAGGGGCGGTGGAAGCAAGTATAGAGGGGGACGATCCAAGGACATCAGGCAAAGGGTCCAGGGGCAGTTGTCGGGGTCCTAGACAGAAGGAAACGCGTTCCGAGCAGTTTCTGGGCCCGTATGCATGAGCTGGTAGTAGCGAATGTCGGAAGTAGGCGCTCGTGCATCCCGTAGAGCTATACCATAAATTACTTTCGACGTTGCCACTTACTTCCGCGCTACGGGCTTACTACCAGCTGGTAGTCCTGGTAAAGAAATTGGAGGGGAGGGGTATCAGCCCTTACCCTGTACAGTTAGGGGACTCGAGATCCCCGTCCGCTTCCGATTCCATGACACACACATCAACCAATACTGCAGTGCTGCAAAAGTCCAGATGTGTATAAAACGTTGTGTGAGGGATATCCTCTGGGACATCCTCCCACGTAAAATGGTTTTGATTCATAGAAGGTCTGCGACGCATTTTCCCGCATGTATTGGGACCAACTAACAGTGTCACTGGTCAGAGAACTTGTAAACGGGATTGGGATGGAAGCCAGGCTAAAGGTTTCCTCTGAATCCCTCTGAATTGACGTAAGGTCAATTGGGGTGCAAGAGAACAAATAATTAATTTTACAATTCATATTAATTATTATAAACTTACAAATAAAGGAGAATGTATAGATCTCTGCAAACTATTTATTTTTCTCTTGACTCATGCAATCTATTTATTTTCCCCAAAATTGTCTCCAAACCATTTATTAAAAATAATCTTCGACCACCCTTCCCTTAAAATTAAATGGTCGTTTTCATTCGTAAGTCTTGGCAGATGACTAATTGTTAATGACCTTGAAGTACAAATTACTTTTAATGAAGAACGTATTGTCCTCTTTGGCTACCTCAATCCAACTCAAGAAAGCGGAAACAAATAATGGGATTGTGGAGACCCTGGATTTACACTTAAAATTGGATACCTGCCCCCGAACGCTAAAATAGGTCTGATGCTATAACGCCGTATTCCCGTAGTCCCGACAGATGCAAAAAGATTTACTTTCTATTTTCAAATACCCAGCGTAAACCTTTCTCTGAGGGTCATACAAAGAATGTTCCGTCGATTTCCGGATGTTTTCTGAATGTGAACCGAATGCATTTATTTGCAAGGAAAACGTTTCTGAAGGTCTACGAATATTTTCAAGATTCTGTCGGAATGCTTTTTATGCGGTTTGTCGTCGGTGGAGGGGAAGGGGTGTCCAAAGGCAATATAATATTCAAGAAGCTGAAAACCGACAAACAGGCTATATCTTTTGTGTATTATTCGTGATTTATAATAATGTTATGTATGTGTATCGTTCCAAAGAAAACATTGAGTTTGACCACGTATCCAACTTTAACGATAAAAGAACATGATTAATGAAAATCATTAAATGACTGACAAATGTTTTGTTCTATTTCGGTGCAAGCAGATTTTGACGCATCACGACTTAATTGGATCAAGATAGCATGTAACAATAGCTTGCAATTGACACTCAAAGCAATGTAGTGGAAATGATTCTGTTCTGTGTTTGGTGCAGTTTTGTCTCTCTTGGCCCTGGAAGAACTTGAGTACACTATACAAATGTCGCTCCAAGAATTTTTGTGGGATACGCCTAACATTTCAAGCGCAATATCCTCTGCCTCTGCCTCTGAGAGTCAACCTCACTCTGTTTGACTCTCAAATCAAACATTACCTAAGTCCTGCGTGAGATTTATCACGTTCATTTCAATGGACTTCAATATAAACCGTTGTCTCTAGTCACCCAAAAGTCTTGTTTGTTACTCAGAAAGCAGTATGCTTCAAAGGAAACTGTATACCCAAAAGGTGGTTCCATTGCAATTTGCTAGGATGACTATGTTTCGTAGGGCCCCAGCAACCCTATCCTTGTCGTAAAAGAGAGTTAATTGGAAATATTTGAGCGTCTTCTCTTTTGGAGTGCATCTAACATAACTCCCTCCAACTCGTAACCGAAACACAACTGAACAAAAATTGCTTTCTTTTTTGGATTCGGCTATGTTATTGCAGAAGCTATTGAAATCCTGCTCTGATTTTGGACGACATAATGAGTCTCATATTATTTTACATTTAGAGAAATCTTATTTACGAATATCATGGTGTAACATGCTGAAGAGTAGTTCTATATTTAGAGCTGCGGTAGCTAAGAGCAACAGGCGTCGGACTCGTGTTACCATGATGGCCAGGTCGCGAGTTCGACCCTTGACAGTTCGCATTGTACCCTTGGACAATGTACTTACCCCCACTTGTCCCAGTTGAAAATGTGTTATTATTATCATTGTTATTGTTATTATTATTGTTATTATTATTTCAGTCTGACCCTATGTGCGGGGAGACAGAGCGAGACTACAAGAAAGTCGCAGTCGTTGAGGATTTCTTCGACATCATCTACAGTGTCCATGTCGAGATGGATGGGCGTGGTGGCAAACACGCAGGTCAGAAAAGGACATACAGAGCGGTGAGTGACCACTGTTCGGTATGAGAAATACACAAATAGATTTTCTTACAAAGCAAGTGATATTCCCGAAACCCCACCCAATTAGACCGTCATCTATCATCCTCATCACCGACACCACTTACACCATCATGACTTACACCAACACCACACACACCGTCATCACGTACACCAGCATCACTCACACCGTCATCGCTCCCATAGTCATCACTTCCACTGGCATCACTCACACCATCATGAATCACGTCAATATATTGCTTACACCGTCAGACTCACATCATTACTCATACTCGCATCACTCCCACCATATGCATGACTACTCACACTGTCACCACTTACACTGTCATCACTTCCACCGCCATCACTCACCATCACCACTTGCACCGTCATCGCTCACATCGTCACCAGGTACACTCTCATCACTCATACTGTCATCACTCCTACCGTGGCCACTCACACGGTCACCACGTACATCGTAACCACTCAGTGCTGCAAACATTCCAATGTCAGACATCCCCTGAATCTGCCACAGGACTTAGGGTTAATGGGAATGTTTGCGATATTTCACGATAGAACAGAAAAATAAGAACAACATGTATCTCTCTGCAAACTATTTATCTTTTCTCTTGACTCGTGATATCAAAATATTTTCACCAAACCTCTCTGCAAACTATATATTATTAAGGTCTTCCAGTCCCCTCCCTGAAAAGCACATGGTCGCTCCCCAACTATTTCAATTTCACCGATAAGTGGTGTGGACCTCATGTAACATGTTATACAGACCCTCCAACAATTCGTGTTCTTGTTAGGACCAGTGAAAACTTAAGACGAGCTCCTTTCTCGATTCTTGCGGAGTTTGCAGCTTAGCAGGAATGTATCGATTTATCAGATAAAAGTTTAGGAGCTTTTGCATTACTCATCATGGCTTCTTCTTTTCCTATAAAACATTTGTGAAGTAAAGTGATAGTGAATGGATCCAGACTCGATTGTCGATACTAGTTCTCGTGGCATAATGACGGCTTGTCTCTCCCCAGAAATCTATACATACGAGCTCAAATGTTTTCCACCCGTCTCACACAGTGCTCGTACAAATTTACACTTTTGATGTCAGAACTTGTTTCATTTGATTCTTACAGAATCATCTGATATAGGCCTATGTATAAAGTATACTTGTTTTATTATATTTCAAGCAATCAATTACTGTACATGGATATTAATGTACATTTAAATCAATAAATAAAATAAAGTATATGGATTTACTGTGGATGGTATTATCGTATTTCTTACCTTGGTAACAACTGTGTAAATTATTTTAAATCAT
This sequence comes from Diodora aspera, assembly GCA_031471655.1. Taxonomy (NCBI): domain Eukaryota; kingdom Metazoa; phylum Mollusca; class Gastropoda; order Lepetellida; family Fissurellidae; genus Diodora; species Diodora aspera. Next base: position 11,309 of record JAUELE010222007.1, on the reverse strand, counting down.
ATTCTTGTATACTATCTTAAAATATTTGTAAAGGTCGTTATCCATATTACAGTTAAATTCAAGATTCTGCCAGAGTGATCCTTGTAGGATAATCATTTTAAAGTTAAATTCAAGATTCTGCCAGAGTGGTCCTTGTAGGACAATCACTTTAAAGTTAAATTCAAGAGTTTTCCATTTTGATTCTCATAGAATCCCTATTTAACAGTTAAATTCAAGATTCTGCTAGAGGTAGGACAACCGCTTTAAAGTTAAATTCAAGATTTTGCCATTTTGATCCTTATAGAACACCTATTTAACAGTTAAATTCAAGATTCTGCTAGAGTGATCCTTGTAGGACAATCACTTTAAAGTTAAATTCAAGATTTTGCCATTTTGATCCTTATAGAACACCTATTTAACAGTTAAACTCAAGATTCTGCTAGAGTGATTTTTGTAGGACAAATACTTTAAAGTTAAATTCAAGATTTTGCTATTGAAATCCTCGAAGAAGTAATTAGTACTGCCATTCTGAGCTATAGATTCAGCTACCCTTTGAGATGATCATAACTCGACAGATCATGAATGTCAGTCAGTCCAACGTGAAGAACTTTCTACCTCTTGTCGGCAGGAACACCTAATTAGTTGTGTTCCAAATTTTCCAATAAATGTATCTACGTGTTCAGTATATATGTAGCCAATTTGTTGTCTCTTGTCAATGACACATTTCAAGTCCAATATTAAAAGGCCAAATGTTTATTACAAAGATTCCAATAAACGAACATTGTTAATTTATATGGGTCCCAATTTACTTAAATAAATGGAAAGATAGATACAAGCAGGCAGAGCGAGATGATTTTATATCAAATTAAAGTGCAATATATAGATGGATAGGTAGATGGATGAATAATTGGATTTATAGATCAAAATGGATGGATACAGCTGGTCTGATAAAGAGTGATCTCAAATAGGAAAAAACATCAGATTTCTTAATGTTCTTTAACGAAATCCTTAAAGAACAACATTTTGTCTTGGTAATTTCGTTTACACGGTACTGTTGACACTGTCCCATATTTGGCAGGACATAATATTTAATGAATTCTTTTAATGACAAAGACATTCCTAATGCCTTCTGACAAAAACGTCCTGCTTTGCCCAAGTAATCAGGGACCCTCGCTGAGCATCTATAGACGACTTTATGCGGGCCCACAGTCTAATTAAAGGGCTTGAATGACTTAGCGGATCCCGTCCGGCCGACGCTGAGAAGATAAGGACACTGTCGTAAACGGAGGACGAAACTGCTGTTGGTGACGCCGGTTCTTTCCTTTTTTAGTTATCGAATTCGGGAAACTGGGACTCTGGGATAGCATGATGCCTCCCTAAATTTGTTACACCAGAAATCTTGGTACGTGTTCATTTAAATTGTTGCTTTAGTGAAAAAACGATAATTTCCTTGTGGTAATAACGCCTTGATGTTACCATTGTTAAAGATGAGGGAGGGGATGTAACTCCTCTGGTTACACACGCGCAACAGTGAACACTGATAGCCGCCAAAAATGCTTCACGTAAGTCAAAGGAAGGGGTGGGGATCACTGAGTGAGTGAGTGATTTTGGATTTTAACGTGATGTTCGGTAATCTTTCAACTATTTTACCACAGTGACACCTACATCGCGTCAGGGGGGTCTTCTCTGGGCTGAAAGAGGGGCACAGGTGAGAGATCAGGGATATACATGTATATCGTAAGCCATATTCGGCTCTTTCATAGCGGCTCGTGAAGATGTGTCAGTAGAAATGCCCTTTTCCATAACAGGTTATAAAGAAATATTTTAGACATCTTTATTGAAAGTGACCCTAACCTTACATGTCATTATTGCTGCAGAAAATGGAGACAGATTTAGGACAATGCACCGATACCATGTTCATAAATGTAAAATCAAAACTTAGGTTCACACAAGATCGACGTTTTCATATACATGAAATATATCAAGAAGCAATTACGGTCACGATTAGCTTCATAAGCAAAATATTCATCTACCTTTGCTCCGGAACTACTTGTTAAGCCAGCGACCATACACATATAAATTATATTAAAGGAAGACAAGATATGACTGAAAAAACATACCAATAATCTTTATCACCAGGACCACAGTTACACTTTACACAGAAGCACTGACATATCAGTAGAAAGTGTAAACACTACAATTCCTGACAACCTGCTGATATCGTGTGTGCATGCGCTGGATCAATCATTACAATATATACAATACAACATGACATATTTTTTGTCACCAGTATGTGTAAACAACCTTTGGTTAAAGGGTCCGAAATGTCATCAACATCCGGGCGTTTTCGAAGCACGCGCTCTAAGTAGGGCATTCGTACGGGTGGTGTGAAATAAAAATACTACTATATAAAATGTCTGTAGGGTGTACTGGTTGATCATAAGATGCAAATGTACAGTGGTATAAGTTTTAATGTCCTCTGTTTGGTTATCTTAACCATGGATAAAAATTATAGTAACTTGATATAAACTTTGTTAGCTTCCCAAAACCGTATAAATTTAAATTGTGTCCCTTTATTTGGGATCAGGTTTATTTATTGACTATAACATGGACATATATGACAGTGTGTCCTAGTAAATGCGCTGTGAACACTGGAATGAGTATTTTGCACGTTTGAAGCATCTACTATGAAATCGTGTGCATGTTATGCAAATTTGGCTATCCTTCGTACACTGTATATAAAATGTTGAGGATATTAATTTTATGTTTTCCAGTTCATCAGTGTTATATTTAAGGAGTTTTAGTGCGTGTTAGACCGCGAGTCTCATGATACTAAGTTGCCTGTGGTGATGAAGTGACAAGGGTATGGTACAAGTCACTGACGTTTCATTTTACAGTCATGGTGTTATTCGTGATTTGCAAGTGTTTCATTGGACACTGTACAAGTTAACCACCGGTATGTACTTGTAAGCTGAGGTAAACCCTGCGCTGTGACCTCACTGAATGCACGTGAAGCACACTTGCTCTGACCGACTGCTGACAGAGGGTAGCATGTATCTAGGACTGTACATTGTACTACAAATCATGCTTTTGCGTCAAGAACAATTAAATTAACCTTTTCACAAATGTGTTAATAATTAGGCGTTTATTCATTTCTTGCATATGTGTTTTTAATGCATGTTGTTGAGTGACGGATCACTGATCTCATGAACTCTACATGCCTGTACCTTCTCAACCTTTCAATATTAAAGTAACTCGTCTGACATTACCGTTTCCAGGCGAGAATGCGACTTCTGCGCTTTATCAGCTTACACTTGGATACCAGTTCTTTCTTTGAATGGTTCGGTTAAGTCTATTACAGTGGGTCTAAGCATTTAACTATAAATATTGTAAAGTTTAAATGAATGTATTCATTGTGAAATTATAGCAGCAAGTTTGTATAAAACTGAATTGTAAGCATGAATAATGAGGTCTATCTGCTTGAGATGATGGTTATAAGTTTTATATTCTTTGTCATATTTTCATATATGGAAAATAATTATTTGGACTTTTAAAATATCACGATATTACTTTTAATGTAGGTAGTAAGTTTGGCTGTTTCGTTAATTAAGTTCAATAGTTTATGTCAAATCCAATCAAACATGCAAATAGTGTACTCCTAATACTATCGTACAGTACGGTAATATTACCGCTGTGTTGCCTGTAACTTGGCAAAAATATATAAAATTTAATTTAAAATCTACAACAAACCACGTGAAGGCTCTGTCTTGCAGTCCAAATAGGACTTGCGACACGCAGGAAAACACGTCTGTTCTAGATTTGCGACATCACCATTGAAACTGATGCCATAATCATGAAATGAAATGAGAACCAAATTGTTGGTTACGGTAAAGACCCCATTCGATACATTTAATATACCTGTAATATTTTCTCAACGCTATTAAAAGGTGCAAAATGATTTTCTAAATCTCCTGAATCAGAATTGTTGTCTTTGCAGGGAATTTCCTGAAAAAAGAGCGTTATATTAACTTAAATAATGCTCTATATTTTAAAATGTGTATTCTCAGTGCAAGTTTACCTGAATTTTGTTGGCGAATTTCTATCCGTTATATTCTGGTTAAAAGAAATCTGGCTTGAGTAACATACTCGCATTCTAGTTGTGTTACTGTCCATACTGCCTGAAAGTAATCAGAAGAAATTATATATATAGGAAGGTGATACCCACCTTACGACGCGGGTCAATTAATGAACATGCCGAGTCGTATAACATAATATAACGCCTGCAGTAAAATGGAAGGAATTATCTTTGAAATATATTGGTCTGTTTGTGTTGAAACCGTCACATCATTTCTTGCGGCGAGCAGATAGGGTTGGTCTTCGTGAGGCTGATGAATGTCATGAGACGGGTCGTGATCGACGAAGTGCAAGGTGACTGCACGAAGTGTTATTAAAATATCTGGCTGGAAACTTAAAAAAAAATCGTTAGTCTTCGGAAACTGACAAGCATTTATTTACAGAGAACTTAAATTTGTTCGTTGATACAAACATTTAAAGAAAGAGGAACCTGTTATATGCGGCACAGCGTGGATGTAACATGAAGGATGAGTGAATTTTTGACTACGAGGTAAAATACTTTAATAAGTCATACTTGCATTATATTGTTCGTAGTTTAATAAAAGTGTGGTTTGTGATCCACTTTACATTCATTGTTCACAATGTATATGCAAATAACCTACTTCGTTAACTACTGCTAATCTTTTTTCATAATAGACAAAACTGTATTTCTCAACATAACATCTCCTCCTCCTCCCCCTCCTCCTCCCGTGGTAGTATGTGTACTACTTCTTGTTGGTACTACTATCTGGGCCCTGTTTCACAAAGCGATCTTAGTTAAGATCAATCTTAGTGACTGGGTTAATTTTAAAACCAACGTCACAAACGTTTGTCAATATTTCTCAAAACAATCAGGGAGTGATTTTATCACATGTTGTACATCTTCAAGATGTTTAGTCAACTGAAATAATGGTCAAAAATAGGTTTTAAAAGACGATCTTAATGGTTTACGATCAACTTAGCGCTAAGATCGCTCTGTGAAACAGTGCCCTGGGCTGGTACGGAGATTTTTATGTTATAACGTGGTGTACCCAACCAAAACCATGAACGAATCCAGCTAAATGGGATCGTGTAGTTATATAAACATTATAAAAAGGTGTCACATATAACATCCGAAGTGAAACACATAATAGGTCAACAAAAGGTCGAATGAAAGGAAGAAAGAAAATTTTTATTTTGTGCATAAAAGGCCAAAAAGTGAATGGAAAGTGATTTATGTTGACCACCACACTCATATTTCATGGCCAGGTGTACAGATTTAGCTTGTCAGAACTATGTTCAACACTGGACAACTAACTTGGTAAGAAAGATGACCATTCTTACTGAAATGAAGGCCTTTCTCTGGCATTGTTTGGAACTAAAGTTGCTTTAATCAAGAAAAAGTTGATATGCCCAACCTTAAAAATAAAGAAAGATATGATTCCACAGTCCTGGCGCGGGACTAGTCAGCGTTATCAGTTCTTGGTCTACTACTACTACTACTAATTCTACATTGTGTATAGTTATCCGAATTAAGTAAAGAAAACTACTACTACTACTACAATTGTTACTACTACTACTACAATATAGTTGTATAGTTGTCTAAATGAAGTAAAGAAAACAACTAATGACAAGTCAACATGTAATGTATTTTCAGAGCCAAGTCTAAGGTCGTTGGTCAAGGGCGAAATATTTTGAAAGTATATTGGCGCACTGTCTTGATTTGAGATATATGAAGTGCGAAAGTTTAAAGTTTAACCGGCTTTATTAAGCGAACTCTTTGACAAACACGAACATGGTGATAGTATTCGGCCAGTCCCAAGTTGGCAGAAATTTGTCAATATGTTCTTTGGATAATCATTATCAGAAGCGGGGGAATCCCGTACATGTTCGTTAAGGGGCCCGTCTTGACTGGACAGTGTGTTTACACGGCGCAGAGTAAACGCCGAAGAATCGTTAAACCAGTCAAAGTCAAAAGTCCGCAGTGAGGATTAAAGCTGTGCTTGGATGCACCAGGTAATGAACAGCGGGATATCCGCTGCCTGGCGTTGTGGCTTTACCAGATTTCAATGCCTCCAGTAGGCTAGCCCATAAACGTGATAATTAGTATTCGCAAAGGTAACAGTCTTTTGCCGACGTCCCAATTAAGGAAGCTAGAATCAGGTGTGGGAAGAGGCCCAAATCAGGAGCGAGAAAATCGGACAGGAATCCCAACGATAATTGCAGATCTCGGGGTTGTAGAAATGACAAGCGTCCTAGAGAGAATAGGTGTTAAACAACGAGCTTCATTTGTTCTGTCGCAGCGCGGCCAGACGCCTCATTACCTGTCCTCCTGTAAGCAGGGTGATTACCGTTGTCCGACGCTGACGTACCTGCCAGGTGACACTGCTTTGCCCGTATTAGATCCACACATCAGCTGATTGCAATTTTCTTTGCTGGACCGCTGCTCTGCCATCATTAAATTAGTAAATGTAATGGACTTTTACACCAGTGGTGCCTTTGTATGACTCAATTTAGCCCATGGTAGGAGGTGTTCGTCCGGTCTTCTCCAGGCGTCGGATTGGCGATTACGGTCCATTCTTTGATCTCGGGGTAATTTGTACTGCCTGCAATATCATTTAGCACGCGGGTTTTAATCACGGACGCCCGCATTAGAAATATGATGTAGCAGGTATCTAATATGGATTTGAACAAGCATGAATCGATTGGATTCAGACCCTCAAGATCTGTATTACGAATGCAGAGATTTTGTTGGTTAAATTCTCTTCCCTTGCCGATTTCCGTAAAGGATAAGCTACTAACGCGCAGCTGAACTTCAGAGGTTTCTTGGGGGATTTTTTCCGCACGCGCAGACTCCCTCAGTTGCCGGTCGCCGCTCGCGCTGTCGTTGGCCGGCACAGAAGGAGGGCTCGAGGCGGCAATCCAGATTTGAAACCGACTTAACTTCTTACAGTTCTTATTTCGCTTCCGGTTAAGGGGATTATATTTTCACCGCGGACACTTATTAACTAGAGTGGGGAGCTCCTAGTCAAAGGGTTCCAAGTTTCACGACAACGCCAGCCTCTTCACTTAAACCTGTCGGATACTTTCATCATTAGATTAGACCAAACCTCTATGTAAGAATCTGATTCATTACTTACGATGTTGTAATTTGTGCAACCATATCTCAAACAGAAGAAGTCAATATGATCTCGAGTAATGCAAGATCAATTGGCGCTTGATGACAATAATTTGAACATCGTTTCCTGTTCGCCTTCCAATTGCTCATGACCCTCCCGATTAACGAGATCACTTGGAAATGAATTATGAAAAATATACAGATTCGCATAGATATAGACCCGAGTGGAGAAACTACATCAAATAATGCACATATTTCAATAAATGTTTGGGTTGTATGCTGCCCATGGCGTTGAAATGTTGACATGTCTGTCTGAATCTACGTTGTCAAATGTCAGATCTGTCTTCGGCCAGGCCGACGTTACCGACAGTAAAGTGAAATAATGAAAAATGTTTATTGTAAGTCTTATTTGACATAAATAATGCTTTAAATATATTATCTGACTTCCGATTAAATATTTGCCCAGACAGTACATTGGAATTGATAAAAACGAAAGTTTACAAGTGAAAAGTAATGTGCGGACAATATCGTAATATTATTAACACATAACCTGTGGTTATTGTTCAGCTGTCTCTTAAATGCATATTAAAGACGCCAAAGAGACGGAGATGTGCTCAATAATATTGTACATGTATGAACATCAACATTGAAAATACTTCGACCAAACGTTACTCAAGTCTGTCTTGCGAATTGCATGCAACTCACTGTCGTCTTGCGAATTGCATGCAACTCACTGTCTGTCTTGCGAATTGCATGCAACTCACTGTCGTCTTGCAACTCGTAAGTGTTCATTTAGTCTCCACATAGGTTGTAGACAAACTGCTAATCTGCATTTAAAGCACATCCGCAATGTCCAAAATTATTTTACTTTAACATTTAACGATAAGAAGCAGTCAAAACCAGCTGGTATAATCATGACTCACCCATCAAGACCTAAAACAAAACTTCCTGCTTACACGAAACTCAGGGAGAATGTTAGACTAAAATATAGTCTCTGAAGTAAGATTAACATTCGTAATTTGTTTTTAGTACATTGAAACTAAATACATTTGTAATAAATAAAATAAGATCCCAGAGAGCCTGCTCACTGCCGACTAAAGTTGCAGCTATCTAGACTGGGAAAATATCCAGACTATGCTTGTCTCTTTTATAATTAAACTTCAGGGTCTGGACAGACTAGGAGAATGTGAACACGGCCGACGTTAAAGCAACTCACTCACCAAATCAGAGTTATCTGCACTTTGAATGACGTGATATAGCTAGCATTGAAACAGGAGAGGTGTACGCACAAAGTGTGTCCTATACAGGGAACTAGCATTTTGCTTTGACTAAAAGCGTAAGATACGTAGAAATGGGTGTTTATGATATTACCGACTTGTCTGAGTTGATTTCAGTTATCATTTTAACGCGGTGAGTAGTGTTATTGAAGAATTTATACTTTAATCACAGCCTGAAAGCGAATTTGGCATCATTATCCAACATCATTTCCACGAGGTTGCAAGAAAACCCATCCCATTCCAGCAGCTTTAATTATTTTTCTGCAGTATTCCTTTGATTTGTCGGACTTGTTTATGTTTTGAGCGTTTGATTGACATGTTAACACATCGTGAACTAATTGTAAATGACGTAATGGTTTGTCCATTCGAGTCGTCCTGGACGAGCCTCGGAGCAGACGACAGCAGGTCATGTGATAGGAAAATGACACGTGACAGCCTGTGGCAGGTTGGAAGGCTGAAGGGAATCGCAACTCGGTTCCGTAATGAAGCCCTCTAAACCAGGGGATCCCGTTTCAGAGGAAAATTGGGCAGAGATAGAGAATTCCAACACTCTTGATTGCACTGCACTGCAATTTATGTTTTCAATCACGAAAGGCTTGGTCAGGTCTCCCTTGTTCTCGCAACTTTTCCTTCTAGCCTATGGTATTTTCATTAATGGAAACAAATTACTGGGCTAAATTCGTGAAAGATCCGTTTCAGGGAGAGAAAGCTATGAGTCAGCTGGTGATTATTCGAGTCCGGGACTGTCGAGCTGGCTGTCCCTTCCTATAATACGTCTTCATTTTGGTCCATGTCGTCTGCTAGGCCGATGTCAAAGCTCCATTCCTCATCGCCTCAGGATTCCCTGGCATAATTTTTGTACATTTCCGTTTTCATATCATTCACTGTAGCGGGCTTTGAAGAATTAGAGGCAATTTGAGAAAGGAAGTCACCAGAAATGATGACTGGTTCCCGCCTTCCGTGCGATCTCCCGTAATAATTTGCCTTCCTCACTTTCCCTAAATCATAAGATTTGCTCGTACCTGTTAGAGGAGGTAACCACTGGGTTCCATTTGTGTGTTGACAGGACAATGGACATATTTGCGACACGTTCGTCCCAAAATAACCGTACATGCTATCATTTTGCTAAGACCGTACCCAGTCTCAAATTCAGCGCAAACATTTTCAGAATATATCAACCAAACTACGTTTATTAGGTTTTACATCCAAATTTTCTTTAATGAATACATAAAGATATATTAGTTAAAAAGTAAATCTGAAGCGATTAGTTGAATTTGAATTATATTTTGAGTGCGATTGTGTGAAAAAATTCGTTATAAAACTTGGCATCAGTCTAGAATAAAATGGAGAATGTACATTTAAAGAAGAAATTCAAAATCCCCCCCCCCCCCGGGCGGGAAAAAAGGCAAAAACAAATACATTGTTAGTTTTCTTTTTTCTTTCTTTTTCATTTAAATAAATTAAATGTGTATCCTCCCCTTTAAAAACCGCTTGGTTGGTGATGTCGGCACATCTAGTAGCGATTATCGTGAACTGGAAAGAGAATAATGGCAATACAAATGTAACATATGGTCTTTTACCTTCCAATTGTTTTGTTGGTGTGCGGGTGAATAGTTGCTTTGCATGTATATGGCTCTCAGCAATAGTTAAGGTTAATTCATGCAGGATTCAAACTCACGATTATGGAAGATGGCGGAGAATTGTCTCCTCCCACGTATCCGCCCCTCCCTCGAGCGCTGTTTTACAGAGATTTCAGCAGAATACCGAACGTCTCTGTTTTGCGAGTGTTGACATATAAACTTCAGCCTTTTATTGAACTTGTGTCGGGTTTATGAAATGTAATTACATTTCGAATCAAATAAGGTATCCGAGACTTGTTTTAATAAAAGTGGTTTGGTATTACTTACATAAGTTATTGCTGTACAAAAACATCGGAAAGATATTGTGATTTTCAAGACTTGTAATGATTAGCGGAGATGAGCAAGAAGAAAATGTATTGAAATCTATTGGTGGGCAGTACAAGTACCAAACAGTGTTTATATGTTGTAAGATAAAAGATAAAAGATAATTAATGCAAATAATGACAAAGGACACACATTCTGAGACATGCATGTTACATACCCTCACGGACACACGAACCACCACAACAACAGCTATTTCAGACGTATGTCATACAACGACACGCCAACACAAGGTCATGCATTGCGCGAAGACACGTGTATCGCTGCTTTTACATTGATGCTGTTATTGTTTGGCTGTAGGGATGGGGAAGGGGTAGGGGGATTTCAGATAACAGTCTTCAAATGAGTTTAGTACCTATATGATATTGGTTCGTTGCAGCATGAAAATTGAATGGAATGTTGGTATGTCGGGGGAAAATGTATAGCTGATCCAAAAGATGTTGGGGTTTATATCTTCTGATGGCGGCTTTGACGGAAGAAGTGTGTGCCGTGGAAATGTTGTTTGATGGTTGTGACACATTTGTTTGCCAGAAACAAACCTCTCTTGGTGGAAACGTTATTAAAATATAAATGTTGGTATTTTTGTGGCAATACTTGCTTGTAAAATGTACTTTAGTATTAAAGGCAAACATATTTTATCGGACAGAAAGTACAGTTATGTTATGTTGCGATAACACTAATTTGTGACAATAATTGGCATATTGTGGCAGCACAAATTTGTCCAAAGTAAAGTTGGTATCTTGTATCACAAGTAATGTTGATATGGATGTGGTAACATTTATTTTTCACGAGCAATGTTGGTATGCTCTGGTAGCATTTATTTTTTACGAGCATTGTTGGTATGCTGTGGTAACCTTTAGTTGTCATGCGCAATGTTTATAT
>JAUELE010221985.1:0-12807 GCA_031471655.1 Diodora aspera | reverse complement strand
AAAACACAAAAATAAACCTTTTGCTTAATCACTGGCGCCCCCCCCCCCCCCCCCCCGCGCACTAGCTGGGTTAAAAGTCATTTCGATAATCTAGTCGTGACTTTATACCATTGAAAATAAACTTAACGGAAAGTAAGATTTAAACCTTTGATGAGATGGGTGCTAAACCCTAATCAATGACATATTCAATTTAATTTGACCTTAACGAGACTGACATATTCAGCAGCTTGACCGACTGTACGGCCAGGGAGCAGGACTAAATTCAAACGAATAAAGTACAACTGGATCCATAATACATGATACTAGATGTCCAGAGGGGGGTTGTGGTTTTTAATATAAATACTTTTACAATTCACAATTTAAACGAATTCATAAAGCGACGAGGAATACAATCTGTATATAATGCTAACTGTGCTTATGGGTAAATATACAAAGCAAACGGCGTTACATGTGCAAGCCTTCTAAACTGCAGTTTTATATTTATATACGTTACAGAGAAGTTCAGAAGTCACGCCTCTTTTGAAAGACATGTCGTTAGCTTTTCTCCAAAATGGATTAAAGAATCCGGCTCAAATAGTAAAACCTTTATATTCATGTGGTCAAATACATGTACCTGTCTTCAATTATATTATGTTTTATAATATCCTGACTTCAATCTGGACCAGGTTTTTCTGGTTACTACTTCTTTGGGTGCAGTAAATCTTGACCTCACACAGAAAACATGACCTACAGAATTCGTTGTCATCGTGACATAACTTCCAGGAACTTCCGTTCCATGCCGCGTGTCGTGTTGGAAGACCACCCAGAGTGAAATCATACGATATGTAAAGGGTTACGCTAAGTCTGCGGTGGGAGGTATACATGCACTCTCATCTGGTCACCAAAGTCAGCAGATGTCGACATTCAAAACCTATCCTTGTATAGTAAAACTGTAAGTTCAGTGAGACTCTATTCTCGAGCATGAATATCAAGATAAGTTTTCTGTATTCTCTTTTGTTATTATGTGTAATGTATTCTCTGTGAGGAGGTTGTTTAATGTTTTGTTCAGAGACAAAAACCATTTGCTGATATTTAATTGTTAGTGTTATCTTCAGTACAAGATTCATTTCTCGGATAATAGATAAAAATGTAGTCCTGCCCGATGACTGTGGATTTCGTTTTGTTAATTTTGTAACTTGTAACTTCTGTTAGCTTCTATTCCGCATTTGAAACTGCATTCTAGAAGCCAGTCTCTTGAAAGAAACATTAAAATCATAAAACGAGATATACTAAATATTTCATAGACTAACGTTTAGTCGTATTGTACTCTAAAAGCTACTAAAAATGAAATATTGTGTCTCTCAGTTTAAACTAATGTTAAAATTAAACTAAAGATCTCCACAGACGTATTGTACTTATGCGTTGGTTGACATATCTGTAAAGAGTCACCGCTTTGACATTATAGCTAAATACCAAAACAAAGATATACATATTATTACAGTTAACAAAGGGTTTAAAACCTATTATCTACATCATCTGTTGTCACAGAACTATAAACTATTCCGGTTTTATACAAGCTGATAAGACAATAGTATATGTATTTTTATCACCTGATTTATATTTAATATAGATATTGACAGGATATTGTGTTGTGCTCAAATCCAAAATCCAAATGAGCGATAAATCCTCATGCACTCTTCAGTCGGCTCTGATGCTAACACCTTGTAGAAGTAGAAGTTAATTTTCTACTTGAATTAAATACACTCTCACTCTAAAAACTGAAAGAAAATGTTCACACCTACATATACTATACAAAGTTCTAATTCTGTTGTAAATATTTATAACAAGAACATTCAACCGATAATAATTGCTTAACACCAAATGCAAGTCTGTTCAACCTTGAACTCAGTATTGGTTTCCCTTTAGTTTTTACAGTTCAGTAAAAGTTAGCAATCTCATTTTGGTCACAAATCTTTCTGTGAGCATTGTTCCTGAACCAATTAAAAGTCAGCTTATTTTACGTCGCTTTTTGCCTCCTCCTGAACCACGGCCGTGTCTTCATTTAAACTCTCTGGTCTCTATGGTCAATTACTGTCTGCACCCAACGTCTCTGATTCATGTTTTGTGTTGTAATCGGGTCTCTGGGTATAACGACTGGGGTGCTTTTATACCCCTTAACTGTCAGCAAAACAGTGTGCATTTTGATGTTCTCGCCAAGCACTTTTTCATGTTCCCGTAGTATGTTTTAGTGATTTGTTTCTGTGATGCACTGCTTTCGGAAAGGCAGAAATATCAAATTGAAAACTTACGTGAGGGACAGTTTGTGAAGAAAAGAGTACTGTATTAATTCCAATTATTCTTCTACACATTTTTGCAATTTTTTACATCAGTTTCAAAGCTTGCGTTTCTTTTGCGGCTCAGTATATATCGCTGTCATTTGACAGTGCTGCTCACATGAGTGATGTATATAGTCATCGTTATCGCTTTCGACATGCCATATGTAGCTCTTAATTGCATGAACAAGCAGCCGAAACGAAACTTCACATTCAGTTTTATAACTCAGACTGGTGTGTACGTGACATGTGTCCGCTGAGTGCAACCAAGTCATAAACTGGTGTGTACGTGACATGTGTCCGCTGAGTGCAACCAAGTCATAAGGACATGCGTGATGCTGATACAAAATACATTTTTTTCTTTCTCTCTTTGACACAAAACTACAGCGCATAACAATGAATTCATGTAATCTTCATTCATTCGTGAGCAATACATACGCACACCAACGCGCACACACATACAGACAGACAGACAGGCAGACATGAATGCAATTCCATCCATCCATTCATACATACATTATACATACAGTATATACATACAGTGCATACATACATACATACATGCATACGCCAAGTTGCATGCATACATGCTTATCTTGCCATGCATGCACAAACATGCGCTGATACGAATGCATATTTCAAACATCAATCAATTACCACATCACAATAATACCAACAAATGTCCCTTAGATAACAAACAATGTCTTTCATTACCGAGAGGCGTCAGCATCTTGAGGTCTGAGACGCATGGTATCACTTGGTTCGCAACTACATGTAGGTAATAATTTATTACTGCACTTTCTGTGTTCATTCTTCAGTAGTTAATGATCCGACCTAACACGTATTGATTCCAAGTACAGTCGCGGGTCACTCAGTGTCTGTGTTCAGCGGGTTTGTATGGTACTGAGACACTAAAACACGACCTGTCAGTAGGACCGCTTTTCAATATACTCGCACGCTGACAAGTAATAAAAAGTGTCTCCATTTAAAGTTCAATTTGTAGTGTCTGCTCTCATCAGTCTTAAATTCGTGCTGCATCAGCACATCTTTATTTCATGAAAGGAAGTTATTCTATTTCCTTACTTTGCAACTGACTGTAAAAGTAAAATAAGGCAAGATAAGCAAATTACGTTACATGATATTTAAGCAGCTTTATGTTTCTATTCACTCGAGCTCCCCATCCCTCCACTTCCGCTTCTATGACACAAGAATCAACCGATACTGCAATGCATATTTAAACGTTTCTGCGGAGACCAAGAGTTTTAGTTTGTCTACCTTAGTCACCACCATCCACGTAATATCACGTTCATGGCGTTTAATGAAGCTACTTGCATCATATTGTACTAATTGTCCGGTGCAAAACTAGATGTATACAAGATGTGTATTTAACGAACAAAACCGCTTCAGGAGTGGCTGGCGCAATTCCAGATGGGGGGAGGGGGTGCCAGGGACGCCGAGCTGGTTAGTACCAGGTATTACAATGTCCAATAGCTCCTAAAATCAACAAACACGAAAAACAAAATGAATACACGTTTTTTACCCCACCAGTGGTCAACAGTGAATATTGCCCACGGCCTCCCCGCTTTTGCAGTCAATGGTCACCATCAACAAGGTTAACAAATCCATATATTACAAATCGAAACGGATATAAAGATCGTCTTCATTTCTGTTTCACAGAACAATTTAATCACTCCCTAGCGTTGAGCACTGTGTCAGTTCAGTCTTGTACAAATCTCTATCAAAAATCAAACACTTCCATTAGCACACCCAAATGGTATTTTAACGTTACATACTTGAGTAGACAATAAGGAAACACGCCACATTTCAGTCCTGTATTTACCGTGTGGGTGTGGTGAGAAGTTAAACACCGTGCCTTGTCCGTCAGTTGAGTATATATAGTGAGGTGTGTAGCCGATCGCGAGATGTAAAGTTCTCGTGACAGCTTGATAACATTAAATTTGTGTTTACAAATCACCAGCTTTGGATAAGTTAGGTGCAATTTGACACCCACATACTAAAAGCAATTTGTCTCTTTGCGTCAGAGCAATATAATAGTTGACATGCTACAATGTCAGTAGCTTTGTTTGTTCAAAGTTTCTCTGTAACCGACCACCCAAGTTTTGTGTTAACTGCATCATAAAACATGTAATGTTATACGTGTGGATGTGTGATGTTCAGCATACACGTCGTCGCACCTTGGCTGTTCTGACCTGAGGTTGCATATTTTGTGGGGATATTTCTCAGTGATAGGAAATTCCTTAGTCTGTAGTCACTCACCTGCTAAATACCATCAGCACATATTGGACATGTTACAGCATATTGTAGAGGAGTTAACCTCATTTCCTTGGATTCATTAGCAATAACAGACTGACATTTTGATCCGTGCTTTATACATGTATTTAAATAGGTGCACTGCCAAATAGAAAAAAGATAATTAATAGAATATAAGTTCGTGTCAGTAAAAGCACATATACCAACATACATTCTACATACAGTTTGATACATGTGGGAACACAATTTAATGAAAGACCAAATGTATATACATGTACGATGTTAGTGGACTTTGGTCAATACTTTAGATAGCGACCATTCGATCCTTGGGAAGGGAGAGGGGCAGGAAGATTTTTTTTAAAAAGGTTTGCAGATAATTTTGTACTGCATGCGTCAAAAGTACCAACGTACATGGATTGTAGATATAATTACATTAAATATCAAAAGTACACTGAAAAAAGGAAAAACAAGTAATGTGTGCGCTATTCGCAAAAATAGAACAACATTCGAATGCCTCTCATGTCATGAAGTAAAACAGAAATTAGCTTTCAAAAGAAATAGCTTCCATCACCCCTAGGCCCTATACCCCTCCCCCCCCACACACACACACGCACGCACACGCACACTGATATTAAATGGTCGACCCCTAAAGTTTGGTAAGTTGTACTCAGTGTTTTGGAACGATAAATAGACATAAAAGTATGTACACACCATGAATAATACACAAACGATATAGCATGTTTGTCGGTTTTAAAAGCCTCTTGAATATTCTAATTTCTTTCAGGCACCGCGGTGGCAAAATAAAGTAAAAAAGTATTCCGAACTTTTCGACATAATCTTGAAAATATTCGGAACATTTCTGAAACGTTTTACTTGCAAATAAATGCATTTGATTCATATTTGGGAAATATTCGGAAATTGGTGGAACAATCTCCGTAAAACCCCCAGAGAAAGGTTTGAAAAGAGACTGGTTATATGAAAGTAGAAAAAATCTCTCTGCATCTACCGGAACTAAAGGAATAATACGTTATTTAATTAGGACTACACTTTTACAATGTATGATTTATAGTTTATTTTATTTACTTCACACCGATAGCACCAGATCTATTTCGCGTTCGGGAGCACATATCCAGCTTTAACGTTCATTTGTCTACATGTAGAGGGAGATCAAGAGTGGTTATTACTCTTAGAACTATGAATTGTCTCCTTCTTTGCATAGACAGACCTCATCGCATTATTGTAGAGAAAACTGAGGTTCAGCACGTTTTGCATTGACTTCTGGGCAATGTCTGAAAGGATGCCTACGCAGGGAAGAGTATCAGACAGTAAGAGATTGTTCAGCTGGATACACATGCCATACTCGGGGACATAAAACTATTACTTGAAATCAAAGTGACGGAAAGTTTATATACAATGAAGCCTTTGAGTCATATACAAGGAGTAGTTACGTACATTTCATTGCAGTGCATTAGTTTCTTACTCTCATAATGCACGTGATGTTACAAGCCTTTAGTCAAATCATCCTTTATGTACACATTAACAAAAGGGTACATTGATGATGATCAAACAAATATGTCTTGAGCAAGTCCCACATATATGTAAAGAGTTTTGTAACCGAATTAATTTAATAATAATAATAATTAATAGCAATTAATTGTTGGTGATAACCGCGTTAGATTCAGCATTGAATGGATGCTAGCTGAAAGCGCTACTATTCTTATAAACCAATGATATTTAGATCCTTCAAAATGTTTTTAAAAGACAATTCATGAATATGCATGAATGGAATGACAGATTGCCTTCTTAGTCAGCCTTGTATAAATGTGTTCTGCTGCATCAGCCAACTCTTGACACTTTCAAAATGACAATTTACAGTTCCATGCCTCCGCGGATAAAACTGTCAATTCAACATGACGTTTCCAACCTTCACCACACAATATAAACCGAAAACTTTGAACACATTGATTCGTTAATGTGTGATGGAAGAGAACTGTAATCTATTTTAAGTTAATTCCTTACAAACAGCTTCATTTGTGCAAGAAACATGACAGCAATTTCAACAAATCTATGACATCCAACATCAAATTTAAAGTGCAAACTTGTCAGGCAACGACTTCATACTGCCTGTAGTATTGTGACGGTTATTTGCCTTGACAGGCTTACTCAGATATCCAATACTCGTGACGTAACAAGATCTGAGTCCTATAGCCCTTATCTTGCCGTATCCTTGAAACAGCACAAACGCAAAGATGTTCTGCATCAAATCTCTCCTAACCAAAGAAACTCTGTACAGATCAATGCCACAAATATATACTGAAGTCTAAAAGAAAAATATGTACAGAGATGACCAAACAACAAACACAACTTGTATTTACAAGAGATATCAATAACAAAAATTGTTTTAACTTGACGTGAACAAACAGAAATCTATGACAACATTTAATTAACAATCATAGAGAGACACATCGGACAACAATTGGAATCTTTTTTCATATCGTTTCTTTTGGACTTCAGTATATATAGACACGAAGTAGACATTTTGTCACCAGCAACAACAATCGTTCTTCTTTGTAAAAATGTATTGAACGGCGTTTAACTTGAACTCTGCTGGTATCCAGTGTTGGTTTGGTGAGAAGATATAGTACCTCGAATCACTGTTCGGTGAACAATCCACGTGCGATGTTTTGCCACTTTTATATTCAGTGCGATACGTATCGTATGATGTAAAACTATCCTCAACAAGGGTATCTTTTGCTGGTACATATGCATAGTAGGCACGTCTTAGTCATTTCATTGGTACCTTTAGTTGTTGCTTACGCTACCTAGAAATATTGTCTTCCAATCCAGCTATATAATCTCTGACTGCTTCTGAAGGATCTATTTATCCAGCATTTGATCTGACGAGTGTCGTTATACCACTCATGGAATTTAACCTTAAGTAGTGTATCGTATAGTGAGAGAGAGAGGCCCCAATTTTATAAACGAATAGTAACTTTAGGATATCGTAAATATACGACGAGGTTTACGATGTCGTAAGTCTTGATCTTATTCAACACGTTATGTAATGTTAGAGGGGTTCGTAAGGCCGTGGAAAACATTAGTACGTTACGGATTTAGACGTTGTTTAGGAGGTCGTAACGAAACGCTACTTTGATAAAACAGGACTAGACCCTCTTATTCCAGAAGCTATCCTAGAACTAGGGCATCCTATTCCAGAAGCTATCCTAGAACTAGGGCATCCTATTCCAGAAGCTATCCTAGAACTAGGGCATCCTATCTTTGTCCTGACCTCTAGGACACATGTGTAAGCCAATTCGCAAAACTATTCTAAAGTAGGATAAGCTAACTTAGGACAAATATTAGGACAGGTGTCAGCCTGATACAAACGATGGGACAGAGAAAGGACAACTGCTCTGACCTTATCCTAAACGTTGATGTCTGATTTGTCCAAAAGTATTGGGATCAGACCTAGTGAGAACAGCTTCGTGATATAGAGCTTGATTGTCATGGGCCCACTTTTCCTCATACCTGAGTCACGTAGCCAGAAGAATCAACACATGTTTGTTTTTTGTTCTAGTGAAGCTTCATACTATCAGGAGGCCGATATACGTTTTCACAATCCAGCTGTATATCAACATTTCTTAGTTATGCATTACATTCGAAACTGAAACTCACTTCGACTATGTGATGTTGCGAGAAAAGGTCGTTTCATTAACATGTACTACTTCAGTTCATGTGAAATTCTGTGATAACTGAATGCAAACATTTGAAAATGTCCGGATGCAAATGTCCAATGTCTGCATCTCAAAACGCATTGGTATTCCGGAGTTAGAACAAGGCGGATTTAAGGGCATGATACTACTGCAGTGAAAAATGCGTCTTTTCCCGCTGAGTCAGTTAAAAATGATAACATTTTCTATAAGCACGCAACAAGCGATAGCCCACAGTTATTTATTTAGAGTGGACTGGCAACTCAATGGCTGCAGACTATCAGTTCGTCATCCTCATGAAGTAGTTGCTCAAGTCATATTTCACAACATTTGATTTAGATTATGTCTACATGTACACCACTGCCTTGCCGTAGGCAATGATGGCAATGGTTGCTCAGCGCTGCCAAATCTTTGTCAGTGAGTTAGGCAGTTTATCAGAGGTGTCCTTGATACTGGAGATCTGATTTAGACAAAAGTTAAACAGAGGGAAAAGGGCAAAGTGACTGAGGCTGCTATGTTCTTAGGGTGATGATTTGCGATAATAATCTGAAATACTTTTGTGCTGTGTGTTTCTTCTTGATGTGTTATGTCAATCGCATGAAAGGGCTAAAGGCAGTATATACTCCGCCCAACTATTGAACGGTCGCTTATTAGAATAGGCATATATATAATATGGTACTTTTGAAGCAATGGTTTTCGCAGCAGTTGGGTGAAACATCCATAATTATTGGTAATATATATATACACTAGTACTCAGTTGAATTACTGACAGTTTATGTAGCGACTTGCTGAAAACAAAACATGCTACAATATGTACTTTCAAAATGACTAGAAATGTGAAAAAAGAACTAAACATAAAATGAGTATAACAAAACAACCAATGAACGTAGCCTTCTTTACACGCACCAGCGCATTTTGCTCTGTCCTTTTCACAAAATAAAACATGAATCTATAAAACTCTGTTACTTATTTACTCATCGTAATGACTGGGGAAAATTACGGGTAGGCCATTACACCGACCTTTCAATAGTCGGGCTGACTATAGTGACCTCAGTACCAGAGACTCTTCAATAGTCGGGCTGACTATAGTGACCTCAGTACCAGAGACTCTTCAATAGTCGGGCTGACTATAGTGTCCTCAGTACCAGAGACTCTTCAATAGTCGGGCTGATTATAGTGTCCTCAGTGCCAGATAAATTCGTGTAGAATAATTACCAATTCTGAATACAAATGTTTCACATATAATTGATGTAAACAGTGGGTTATGAACTGACTACTATATTTTACATGTCCAAAGTTTTTTTGTGTTTGCGATTAGGAGGTTAAACAAATCTAAAATAACAACCCTTCATATTCATATAGTATTAATGTCCTAGTTTGTATTTAGAATAGGTGAGTAAATACTTTCACATGAAACGCCGTGGGGAGTACTGTTCCCATGAGAGAAATGAATAATTTACGAACTTTATTACCACAACACTACTCTAGATGTTATGCAAGGCTGGCACGACCTAGTTTAGTTGAATTAGATATTAGATTAACGTTCAGGAATAAGAACATACAGTATATGAAATGAAATGAATTAAACTTGGAGTGCATGTGCACATGTAATTATATCAGTGGTGGCCATGCAACAAGTGGAAACAAATGCTAAACTGGGTGCCTAATCCTTTCTAAAAACACACAAACTTAAAAATGGTGTATATGAGAATAATCTCAGTGAAGTCCTTTTGATTTGGTTTACTGGTGTATACAGTCTAGCTAAGTAAGAAGATTGATATTCAATCCAAGCTATCTTTCGGCACTAGAAGGTTGATATTTAATCCAAGCTATCTTTCGTCACTAGAAGGTTGATATATTAAATCCAAGCTATCTTTCGGCACTAGAAGGTTGATATTCAATCCAAGCTATATTAATTTTCGGCACTAGAAGGTTGATATTCAATCCAAGCTATCTCTCGGCACTAGAAGGTTGATATTCAATCCAAGCTATCTTTAGGCACTAGAAGGTTGATATTCAATCCAAGCTATCTTTCGGCACTAGAAGGTAGATATTCAATCCAAGCTATATTTCGGCACTAGAAGGTTGATATTCAATCCAAATTATCTTTCGACACTAGAAGGTTGATATTCAATCCATGCTATATTTGGGCACTATAAGGGTTATATTCAATCCAAGCAACTTCTTATGCGCTAGAAGGTTGATATTCAATACAAGCTTTCTTTAGGCACGAGAAGGTTGATATTCAATCCAAGCTACTTCTTATGCGCTGGAAGGTTGATAGTCACAAACTACATGTCCACCGGGTACCCAGTTACAACTGGATGAGCTGTTACCCGAACTCATTTGTCCAAGGTGGGCATCACAATATGCCATTATATCATTTACATGGTGTTGTTTCCGATGTGCAAAAGATTATATCAGTACAATAGGTGTTGATCTATCAGGTTGTGTTACGCTCAGTTTGCAACATATCGGATTGCATTGCCCAGCTGTTGGAAGTAGATTGTTCACTGTAGTGTGTGCGAAAGTTAAAAGCAAAGTTTAAAAAAAAACCCACATCTCTTATTTAATGGAGTAGTTGTCGTAATAAGTCTTCGCAAAAAGACAAAACTGCAAGGGGGGTTCATCAACAGATTCTCATTAAAAGTGAGAACACTTCACTCAGATACACTGTGAAAGATGTCCGTCCTGTTGCGTACTTAAATATAGTTTTAGACGATGTTCGAGTACATGTACACATCTGTGCGGTATACTCTAATGGTGAACGCAGTAGTGCATCATGTTCTGCTCCATGCATGGTCCCCAGGGAACTATGTAAGTGATACGCTGTCAGTATACGTGTTGTGGTCGATGCTGAATAGTATGTATGTCGCTCAGGGAGTATTTAGGATGTACTTTATGCTGCATATATATGTATTGGTGTACAGCCATTTGCTTGATTATTTTTTGTGTATTGTTTTCTGACACAGCTAAAAGCATATGAGTCTAATTTTCATTCTCATCATTTACTTTAACTATGGGGACTCCAGAAAGGTTTTACACCGCAATGAACCGACGTCTTCTAGAATCCCCATTTAAATAAACACAAAGCCACATTCGTTTTTAATGCGAGAATCGTGTCACTGTATTCATTGAATAACAAAGGCCGTCTATCTATCTGAAAGCCCTCGAGTGTCTATTGTCTACGCCGCGTCCTGCCCATACATTGAATAGAGATTTGTGGTTAGGTAATGTTTTTTTCTTCACAAAGCCATTGATATAACGTTAATTTACAGGTGGTCGGGTAACGGTTAATGTCAATTTCACCTCCATGACATTGACCGCAAAATAAATAAATATGTCACTCAAGGTCAAAGCTTTCCGGATATGCTAATGATATGCTAATTTCACCTGCGTATGTCAAAGTAAAATAATATTTTGCGAGGGAACAACGCATGTTACGAACATGATCTGACACACAGGAAACATTTACAAAGGCGTCTTGCCACATGGCTCTGGAAACTAATCTTGTAAATGAACGTTTAATGATATAGAAACTGACGCAGAAAACCTTTAATATCAGGAACAAATTTCTCAGTGGACAAATCCTCTCAGTGAAAGTAATTAAATAGGAAGAAGCAAGAAGACAGGGGTACCCCCGACGGATTCTAGAATCTTTTTTCTTAACCTTTCTGCTTGTCCAAAACCATTTACAAAATACAAAATAAGTGGAGTGGAAATTTGTCAGAAGAAATCTGGATCAATATTTAATGCACGCTACCATGAAACAGGGGCGTCACTAGTGTTGGTGTTACCGGGTATGGAAACTCACGGTGTCACCCCTAACATTCGCACCTCCCCCGCCCTCCTCCCAAACTAAACAAGTTTTTGTGTTCGTACTTATGTTACTCGTAGTTGTAATTACTAGCAAAATTACAAATTGCAACTTTGCAAATTTTCGTGTCACCCCCCCCCCCTCCCCACCCTCTGATGCTGTCACCCTGCACGCCCTAGTGAAACCACTTCAACGAAATTGTAGTGACAACAATTCGTCATGATTTGTAAAATACTGAACCATGGTCCAGATTATGAAAAAGGGAGTTGACCTTTTAATTCGATGTAAGTAGACAAATAAGCATGTTATCAATTATCAATTATTCATTTTAACGTCCAAAAACACCATTGAAATTATTGATACGCATTTCTCAGCTTGGCCACAAGTGTATATTTAATTTCACAGAAAACGTTTAAGTCTTTTAGTTATTTCGGGGGCGGCAGTATATTTCAGCAGAGCATCTCCCACGAATCCAAAAGTCCTGTCGAATCCCACGGGTGCTTTCAAACGTACTGCTTTCCCACGAATTACTTGGCCCGTTGATGAATATTTCCTGAGATTTGAACGTTTAATTATTGATGTTAACGTCTGGAAAGCACCATTGAAATTATTGCTTCGCATTCTCAGCTTGGCCACAAGTGTATATTTAATTTCACAGAAAACGTTTAAGTCTTTTAGTTATTTCGGGGGCGGCAGT